>OX461809.1:51970640-52053140 GCA_949802685.1 Dicyrtomina minuta
GTTTTTATAATAATATAACTTCACAAGGGAAACTCCTTGTAATAAATTGAGACTGTATTATGAATAACATAAACTTAATGCATTGTTTTTCTACTTATAACCATTATAACCCACGTGTGGCAATATGGGGCTTAACTTGTCCACCTGAAGGCAAGAAATAACAATTCCGTAACAACACGGTATATAAACTGGTCGTTCACTGACAGGTGATAGCCCAAACACTGCCTACTACTAGCTGTAAAGCTTTCAAGAAGTGTTTTAACCTAAATTTTAAGTCGAACTAACAGTCTTAAATTTACAAACTTCCGCAGCGTTTTATCAGAATTTAAAATTTAAGACTGTTAGTTCGACTTAAAATTTAGGTTAAAACACTTCTTGAAAGCTTTACAGCTAGTAGTAGGCAGTGTTTGGGCTATCACCTGTCAGTGAACGACCAGTTTATATACCGTGTTGTTACGGAATTGTTATTTCTTGCCTTCAGGTGGACAAGTTAAGCCCCATATTGTCACACGTGGGTTATAATGGTTATAAGTAGAAAAACAATGCATTAAGTTTATGTTATTCATAATACAGTCTCAATTTATTACAAGGAGTTTCCCTTGTGAAGTTATTTATGGGCTTCACAGTTAAGGGCGCATATGCTGTTTTTTGCGACCATAAAACTGGCTTAAAAAAATAGGTACACAATGAGACTCAAAGAGTGAGAGCGTAGTGAGTAATATAGTGTGATCAGAGTGTATTAATTTGAATAGTGATGGATTTCCCACCAAAAGTCTGAAATTAAAAAGGAAACTTCCGTCGTAAGACACCACTATCGAAGAAACTGTCGTTTAAAACGCTCGTCATAGCCGATGTCCAAAAAATTAGCAATTGGGGCAAGACGAGCTTTGCTTAAAAGTGTATGCTTAACCATAGGAAACTACTTCATGGTGTGCATGATCTTACACGTGTATACTTAAGAGCAGCAACATATTATTGTTGTAAAATAATACTCCTAAACTTAACTCACATGTACGTACCAAATAAGTTAGTAAAACATTCTAACTTAATACTAGCAGAAAAAAATAATTCATTTAGCTGCTTTTTGCATGCCAGTAAAGGGGAAGAGGGAAGGGAGTAATTACCTTTGATCACAGCGCCACCGCAAAAAAGTTTCCATTTTTATTTCAAAAATATGGGCGCCAGAAAAGCAAGTTCCACCACTATTCAAATAGATACGCTCTGGTGTGATTATTGTGGGTGGGAGGATTGACTCACTAAATTTAGATTGGCCAAATAGAATACGAATAAATATTGGCGCGGTCATATCGTCGATGTAGAATGAAGTTTGATCATCTCCATTTGGGGCTAAAATGAATTATGATCATCTCCATTCTGATTTAGAATTGGTTTTGATCATCTCCATTTTTCATGAAATACGGCTAATGAGATATGGTAATGATTAGTTAACGGTTTAGTTATTCGAAACTAAGTACATTAGGGGTCACCCATAAATAACGTCATAAAAATTTTCCCATTTCAAGTCCCTATGACCCTCCTGTCATTAAATTACCCGTTGGGTAAATGGTTATCTTTAGCATGCGATACCATCAATACCCAAGTAGGCTGCTTGCCCATACCCATGACGTTATTTATGGGCGACCCCTTAATTTTTTTAAAGTTGTTGTAGTGGTTTATTGATGAGCTTATTCCTGCTGTCATGTATTATGCACTAACTTATTAATTTGATTAAATTAATTCATCAATACACCATTATTGAAAGTTTTAAAAATTAAGGGGTCGCCCACAAATGACGTCATAGATACGACCAAGCAGCCTACTTGGATATTGATGGTATGGCATGCTAATGATAGCCATTCACCCAACGGGTAATCTAATGACACGAGGGTCATAGGGACTTAAAATGGGAACATTTTGATGACGTCATTTGTGGGTGACCCGTTATGTACTTAGTTTCGAATTACTAAACCCTTAACTAATCATTAACATGTCTCATTGGCAGTATTTCACGAAAAATGGAGATGATCAAAATTCACTTTAAAGCAGAATAGAGATGATCATAATTCATTTTAGCCCTAGAAGGAGATGATCAAACTTCATTCTTCATCGACGATATGACTCTTTTTATTTACGCCATGTCTCTTAATCATCTTAATCTTAATGAGAAGAATTATTTTTTAAAAAGACATGGCGTAAATAAAAAGAGTCATATGACCGCGCCAATATTCATTCGTATTCTATTTGGCCAATCTAAAAGTGAGTCAATCCTCCCACCCACAATAATCTTAAAAAAATAGGTACGACTATGTAACATTATCCATATTGTTTTATGTCGTATCTAGGGACTTGGGAAGCAAAATTCCACAAATTATTTTTAGTTTGGTCACTAACCACACGCGATACGCGATTATGTGGGGAACGTAGATCCTCCTGTATTTGGTGGTAAATTGCAGCTAAATAAAAACAAAAATACCAAATATCTCTTCTGGAGTCCCTTGTCGTATGTGGGAGCTTCTCAAAAATTTGAAAATATTTCACGTAGCCTTCACCAAAATTTCGATTGGCTCCAAATTTTGTCCCAATGTTGGTAATGAGGCACTTACAAAACCCTGTTGTTAAGTGTTGCGGTGGGGCAAGGACAGAAAAAGTAGGAGTAGCAGTTATTCATGAGACGGCATTAAGCTACGTCATTTATATTTGCTGTCTTTGTATTGCACTTTTCAAGTATGTAATTAAGTCAGTGAGAAAAATTCCTCCAACTAACAATGGGGATTAAATAAATTGGGTCTGAGTACATATTCAGAAATTTGAAGATTAAATATGAATTCTATAATGAAAAATGTGTGCTAAATACTTTATTCCTTATTACCAAGAATTACTAAACCTTGACGCCGTTTAAAATGTATACTCGTCTGGAACAAAATGAATTGCACCCTACAGTGGCCTATTTCTCGCATGTTGCATATTTTATCATTTTATACGCGGGGTTGCTCAAACACAGAATACGTCCCCTTAAGGTGGTACTGCTGCATTACCCTTGCCCCCCCTTATTATTCGTGAAGAGTAAACTCATTCCTCAGCATTCAATTTTGTTATGTAAAAAATCATTTTTAAAGAAAGAAGGAAATTTGGGGTAAGGGGGCGGGGGGTCTGGTTGAAATGATCTTTTATCCCTTATATTAATTATGTGCATACGGAATCGTATGATTTTAGGGCGGGAAGGGGGGGAGGCAAAATCGAGGAATTTTGAATTTTGCAGGGCTTCATAATTACAAGCTTTTTAGTCTTTAGTGAAAGGTGTAGGTATGAGTATGTATACGAGCGTAGTTCCTATGGAATTACATAGCATTATGTAGCACTACAAGTACTATATAGTAGCGTCGTCCAAAAATGATGTCATGGGTAGAGTATGTGGGTCTATTCCGGTATTAGGGCATGCCATTTGAAATTAGTAGATTGCTAAAGTATTGATGAGGGAGAGGGTGGGTACTAAGACAGAGTCAAATATGAATATTATATCATTTATGGATCGCTCTTACACCATCCACGTTGTGTAGTGTAGACGGTAGACTGCGAGACCGAAAAATACTGTAGCGGCAACCGAAAGTAAAATCTGCCAAGGATATTGCATGGAAACAAACAGCAGTTTTATTCTTGCCACGTATAGCATTCGGTTGTCCAACCAATACAATACTAAAGACCAGGCCGTAGACGGCTACGGCTACGGCTTGCCGAAAGACCGTAGACGGCAGACGGCAGACGGCAGACGGCACGCTGATGGATTCTATCTAAGACTGTCTCATACAGTCTCAATATAGATAACAATTGTGATTTTGTGCCTTTTGCTGAGAGTGATGTACGTTTAAGTTTTTGTTAAATCAATAATAAAGAATATTAGTAATTTTAATGACATTTTTTCTCTAAAAATAGGTTACTGAATGTTTTTTATAAGCCTTTTTGCTTTCACTCATGTTAACACATTTCTTATGTATAATTTCTTATCCAAATCAGTTGAAATAAGATGTCTACACTTCATTTTTAAAAGTAAAAGGTCTAAATGTGATGCATTATTTTTTAGAATGATCTTTTGCTTACTTGAAGTTGATAAACCTTTTGAGCATGTAATGTAGGCAATAGTTTCAAACAATATAAAGCTCCGTGAGAAACAGCATGGATTTAGAAAGGAAAGGAGCTGTTAGTCACGAATACCTTAGTTTGTTGTTTCTACTTTCTAGATGCCAAATGTGGAAAAATTCTAGCAGCTTTTATTGATTTGCAGAAAGCATTGGATTTGGTTAATCATAAGAATTAGCTATTTAAGCTTTATTATAACTGTGGCATATATGGACGTTTCTTAGGTTTGTTTACTAGCAGTTTAAATTATATGAAAGTTAAAGTAAAATTTCATGACTGTATATCTGATAGTTTTGATCCAAATGTAGGAGTACATTAAGGTTTGGTGCTTGGGCTTCTGCTTTTTATTAGGTACATAGATAGACTACAATTGTATTGTTTTCAATTATTTTATATAAATACCCCAATTTGCACTTAAAATCATTGTCTTGATCTACAATTTACAAACCAACAATATTATTAAAACAAATTTCATCCGATTGCAGCCCTGTCATAAATTGAAAGGGAACACATTGTTATTGAGTTTATCCCTCAGGAATTTTATAACCAAAATAGTAGCGTGAATAATGCAGAAAACATGCCCAGAAATTAAACAAAATAGTAATAAAATATTACTGGATATTTTAAGTAATATTGACATGAAGGATTATGAGGTTTGTAATAATATTAATCGAATAACTAAATTAAATAATACTGACTTATGTGACGCATTCGAAATTGCATTTCCTTTTAAATTTAAGGTAATTAAAAGAAACAATAACTTGTGTGTGATTCCAAAAATCAAAAACTTTGCCAAAGAAAAAAAGTGTAATGCAAATATCAGTTAAAAATAAGCTTACTGAACAAAAAAACCTCTAAAGCAAAAACCAATTCAACGTCAAGCTAGACATTCTAATTACAGCAAATAAAATAACTTTTTAAAAATAATTAAAAATTTGTGCAATTTTAAAAGTAAACGTTTTACCGTCACCAAACAATGTCTTGCAAATAATAGTAACATAACATTTACATTTACATTAATGACGTTTCAGGATGTTTTAAAAGTATAAGTGTATTCTTTACGCTGAAGATCTAATTATCTACTAGTCAGCAAAAGACACAAATTAAAAAAGTACTAAACTGTGAATTGGAAATTTTATTAAAATTTTGATTAGACAATGAAATGGTTTTTAATTATAATTAGTTCAAAGTATTGTTTTTTCGGTCGCTTTATACAGTCGAATCTCTGAATACCAGCCTTCCCAACACCGGCCAGCTCGATTTACCGGCCAATTTAAAAATCCCCGTCAAAATGCCTATGCTTGTAATGCTAAAATACGCCTATTAACCGGCTCTCGATATAATAGGAAGTTTGCTAAACCGGCCAAAAAAAACTAGGCCCCAGAGCTAGTTTACAATGTGTATTTACACCTTTGTACTGGCCATTGATTTAATGTAAGAAGAAAAGATAACTTTACTGAATAGAACAAACTTAAAAATCCGGCGCTTCGCGCCAGATTTGTCGACCGGGGGCGGGCCCGAAGTAGATGCTGAGCTTTAACAAAGGCGCAAGATAATTTATGTTACGCTAGAAGATGATATAAGATTTATGGAAACTCCCCTACCATCAATAAGCCATATACAAATGTGCGTAGCCTGTAGTTTAATATAGCTGCCAAACATTCATTGGATGTACGTGACATGTTGTTAAAACAGAAGCTGGAATATTTTTGAGAATTGCATGATTTACAAATGAAGTCATTTATGAAGCCTCCCTTACAATTACAATCAATAGGTCATATACGAGATTACGTGGCAAGCAGTTAAAAAAAAGGTTGGAAAAAATTTTAAAGTCGATATAACTGCTTATTGCGAACAAACTATAGCTTTAAAGCATCTAATATTAACCAAAAACTATACAGCACTTCTCCCTCGCATTTCTGGGCGATTAAAAGTTGCATGATTTTAATCGCTTCAAAAATGCGACCTTTAGAGTGCGACTAACAGCTATGCAGACAGACAGACATAAAGACAACACCAGACCAATAGATACTTGCTCAGCATCTAAAAAGTGGAAAAAATATTGAAAGTTGCTCCAGTTGACTGCTAACTGTTGAAAAACTATTTATACCATCTTGACCAAAAAAACTATACCGCACTGCGCGGGGGCTTTTGTAAGCGTTTAAAAGTTATTTGAAAAGGATGAGGTCAAAACTTCCGTGTAGCGCAAGACCTACAAACGGACAGACAGACAACCATTTCAATAAATCCTTATGAGCTAAAGCTTAGCATCTAACAAAACCAAAAATAAGAAAAATGTAGCAGCCAACACGCTTGCGAAAATAAAATTAAAAGAAATACTATTTTGAACTTTAGAGCCAAATATATTGTATCCTTTGTAACTTCATTATTCCAAAAAGATATTGTTAAGGTGCGCAGATGGCAGTATGGCAGTGGTTATACAGGATATCGTGTGTATAGGTACTTGGTATGTTGCAGGCAATTGGCATGGGGCACCAATGAGGTCCCCCACCTTGAGTGTGGGTCTCTTAAAATAAGATGACACACCATGTTAAAGATATAGCCTTTTAAACAACGCTAACGAGATTAACAAGGTAGGTGGGTGGGTCAAAAATTTGGGTAAATTTGTGTGGCGTCATTTATGTCCTGCCCCTTACCCGTTTTTGCTCGGCTTTACCTCAACAATTTGTAATATTGGTCCAGTTAACTGTTAATTGCAAAAAATTGTCAGTCCCAGCAAAACTAAAAAATTACTAATCCTAATAGTTGTAATCCTAACACCAACGCCAGCGAGAGCCAACGCAAAGACACAAACACATTCACATTCAAAACATTACAATTCACAATGGCCAGCTTCAGTTGACAGTGACAGTGACACTCACTAGTCAGTCAGTAAGTCACTAATTGTTGGTGCTGTCCAGTTAAACTGACAGCGTGAAACAATAATACATATAATAATAATATATTGACGACATGAAGGACGACAATGACAATTAATTTACAATCTACATAACAATTTAATACTGAACTGCATGACGTTCATACGATGGACTACTTGACGACCATGACCGATTAATTACAATAAAATGATGAACTGACCGACGGTTATGACAACGACAACTAACTTACGAACTAATATTGAAATGTACGACAGAGGACTGCACGACGACGTGGACGACGTCAACTGACAACTGAATGACTAAAATTTGTACACCCCGCCACCCTCCTTCATTCCGTCGTGAATGTCACATGTAATAATACTGTGGTTTGTTGTAGTCTGTAGTTGTTGTAGCCAAAGATATTACGCGGTGTGTTAACACACGACAGCTCATGGAGAATTTCCAAATTGGTAGGTATGCACGTCAATGTAACCTTACGAGAGCTGATACTAGGTTTTTGCCCGTGAATAAAATAAAGTGTAAAAAATTTTGAAAGTTGGTCCATTAAACTGCTAATTGCAAATAATTTACTGTATGGAACATACCCAAAAACTAGCAAAGGGCTTCGTCTACTCTGTCACAAGGGTATGCCGATGACACAGGGGTGCTTCAAAGCGGCAAGGTGCTCCGTACACTCACTGATGGTCTAGATATTATCAGTGACTGGTGTGTGGAGGTGGGACTGAATATTAATGCTGAGAAGACTGAGTTAATTCTATTCACTAGGAACACCAGGCTCTCTCCCCATTCTGTGAGGTTTAGGGGAGTGAGCCTGGAGATCCGGAGAACAGTTAGGTACTTAGGCGTTGTACTGGACAAGCACTTGACCTGGATGCCACACTGCAAGTCAGTGGAGAGCAAGTCGCAGGTTACCTTGGCTAGATGCAAACGCATGGTTGAAAGGAAATGGAGTCTATCTCCCACCGTGGCGAGATGGGCTTATACTGCCCTTGTCCGTCTAGTGATAGAGTATGGGGTTGTGGCTTGGGCTCCTGCACTGGAGAAAAGCTCATATGTTAGTCTTTTGGGTAGGGTACCGCATCAAGCGTGACTTATGATTACGGGTGGGCTTCGATCGACGCCTAGGGCGGCGATGGAGTGTCTTATCGGCCTCATACCTCTGGACATCTGTCTAAAGGCGGTGGCTGTCAGGTCTATGCATAGGCTGAAAACGAGAGATTTATGGACGAAAAATCCTTTTTTGGGGACTCAACCAGCCATACTGTAATTTGTGAGAGGTGGGGCTCTTTTGTCTCTATTCTCCAGATGCCAGTGGACTGGATGTATAGGAGCCTTGAGAATAGAAGGTTTACTGTTGAACTTGGGTCGCGAGTGGATTGGGCTTGTGACCAATCTTTTTTGGGGGGTAGGGTGGTTTGCTTCACTGACGGCTCACGTGATAGTGATAATGCTGGCTGTGGAGTTGTGATCGAGGAAAGAAACCAGGGAGTAACTCTTATGGCTTCGTCTGTGTATCTTGGTGCTGATGCCTCTGTATTCCAGTGTGAGACCCTTGGTATCTCTATTGCGGCTCATTGGCTGCTGGAGAATGGCACTAAGGATCTTCTGGTCAGGGTATTCAGTGATAGTCAGAGTTCTTTGCGAGCACTGTCCAGGCCGTACACTGTCTCGAGTGTCGTGTGGGACTGTTACACTAACCTCAACAGACTCGCTGAGAGGGGTTAAGAGGTTGTTATAGTATGGATCCCTGCGCACTCGGGTTTCAGGGGTAATGAAGAGGCGGATAGGCTGGCAAAGGCTTCGCATGATGGGAGTTGCGTTAGGCAGTTTGGTCCGAGACCAATCGTTCCAGTCCCACTCTCCGCTGTCCACTGCGCAATTGCGCATTGGGCTAGACGTGAGCATGAAAGACAATGGACTGGACTACGCAACTGTAGACAGGCCAAGCTCTGGATATTGGCACCGCTTTACGGCAATGCGTCGTTGGTGTTATCCAAGAGATCAATTAAGATGGTTGATTGGGCTAGTGACAGGGCATGGGGCTTGGGGAGCTCACGGTTGGAGGATTGGAGTGTTGGACTCCCCTACGTGCGTGCACTGTGGGGAGGAGGATGATAACCAATTCACTATTTGACTGTGTGCCCTGCCTTTTTACTTGTGAGAAACCTCTATCTTGGGGGGTGTCTTATATCGTTGGATATGTTGGGTCAGGCGTCGGTGGCTCAGTTAGTGGCGTTTTCGCGCTCTACTGGCAGGCTTGCGATTTGATCTGGTTTTTTTTCTGCTATTTTTCGAGGGGGAGTCAGCAATAGGCCATATATAAAGTCCTCGGCGGCGTTGGTCCCTTTGGGACCGAACCCCTGTCATATAATAATAATAATAATAATAATAATAATACCCTTAAACTATACAGCACATCTACATTGCATTTACGTGCTTTAGGAAGTTGTTTGAAAATAATAAATTTAAAATTACGACCTGTAGCGTACAACAATGAAAAGGGGACAGACAGACAAACAGACAGACAGACAGACAGACAGACAGACAGACAGACAGACGGACGGACAAAACCATTTCATAAGATGCAGCTAAAGCTCAGCATCTAAAAACTGACCTGCACCGAGGAAAGCCCAACAGACTCACTATCAGTATACGTTACAAAAATTTGTTAGATAATAAAAGTAATTTTGCTAATTAGATATTAGCATTTTGTCTCAAGAAATTGAAGATAGAATGGCATTAAATTTAATTTTTTAATTAGAATAATATCTTTCATATCTTAAAATATCGGGGCTGAAACAAGCCACAATTCCACAATACTTTACTTTAAGCAATACGTAAACTCTATTAATTTCATCCAAGCAATTTTTATTTTTGTTTTATTTTTTTAGATTTATAGTAGCATTTGAATATGCTTTGTACTTACTGTTATGGTATATAAATCTTTACATAGATTAAAAGATTTTATTGACTTTGAATGAATTCATTTATTCATTCATTCATTTATATAATGGCATTTTGTTAGTATCTGTATATTGGCCACTGACTGGCATCTACATATGATGATCATCGGCCAGTATCTGTATAATGGCCATCGGACGGTATCTGTATAATGGCCATCGGCCGGTATATGTATAATGGCCCAACTTTAAACCGGCCAAAATCACTGGGTCCCTTGAGCAGCCGGTATATCGAGATTCGACTGTAGTCCAAAGTATACCACCACAAATGGTAGTCAACAATGAAGAGTTGTGGAAATTGTAGAAACCTTTATTTTGGGTGTTATGTTTGATACTAAATTAATGTTTACACATCATTTTAATAATGTTTGTACTAAGATTGCCGTGCGGACAAAACGTATTAGTAGGTACACAAAATATTTTAACAAGGGACAACTTATTGTATTTTCATCTAGCCTAATAATGTTAGTAATTGATCATAGTATCAATGTGGGGAGTGATATTTGTGGTAAAAAAATTTAGCGACTGGACGACCTCACTGGGAGATTAATGAAGAAAATATTTAACATGCAGGCTACTACGCTGCAGTCAAAGTTCGACATATTAGAAGACCTAAATTGGCTTACCACTGTGGAAAGAAGACAACTATACAAGCCTAAGTTGTTTCATAAACACTTCATCCTCAACAGTAATGTTCGGCATATTTTTGATAATGAATTTCAATTGCGGTCTGACAGAACAAATATAGTGGTTCGGAAACCCATGAGTGTAGATTATACAAAAAGTGTTTGGGTATATGGACGTAGGTAATTTAAATATATAGTGGTTAAGGAATGGAATGCGCTTTCTGCAATTATTCAAGAAATAAACAGAAGTGATAACTTTGATTTTGCCTAACGGCAACATTTAGTTTCAAAAAGGACTAAAATATGCTTTGTGTAGTGCATTATCAAATATGATATTGTACAAATAAAAAGAATAGCAATGTTATTCCTTTACACTTGAAAAAATTAAAATTGAAATAAATTAAAATTAACAGTACTACAGCAACGTAAAATTAAATAATAAATTATTTTTTAGCAATCAATAAAGAGTACCTACCTGTTAAACAAAGTGAACTCAGTAAATGCGCAACTACTAATTATATAAATATTTGTTAAATCAGTGTATTTATTAAATTGGAATTAAACAAGGGCTTTAGCCCTTAACAGGAACGTTAGGCAGTTTTAATTTACATCCTACTTTTTACTACATATTTCATTTTTAAAAAAAACTTGTTTTTTGAATTTTCTGCAAAAACTTAAAATCCAAATTTAAGCATGTTACCGAATAAAATTGCGTATAAACAATACACCATTTAAACCGAAATTATTAAGCGAAGCTTATTAAATTATTGTGACAGCTCAGATCATGATTAATTTTTTAATTGTAATTAAAAAACTTTATTGTCAAAATTGACTGATGTTAATACATGATATATCATTTTGAAGGCCTTTTATGCACCAACATTGTTCCGTATCAATTACCTCTGTTAAGCTAAACATGTAAATAACCAATGTTGTATGGGCTGCGGCCAAATCGACTCAATTAAAAATTATTATTATTATTATAACATTGTTCCGTAGATTAAGATGGTGACGTAGATTAAGGTCGAATACGATGATTTTTAGTTTTTCAAAAGTAAATTGTTTTAAATTTCGCGCCAAATCTTAAAATCCAAATTTAAACATGTTACTAAATGGAATTGAACATAAACGATACACTATTCAAACCGAAATGAATTAGCGAATGTAATTAACTTAGTGTGACAGCAAATATGATGATAAATTAGTAATTGTAATTATAATTAAAAAAGGTAACTATTTTTTTGTCAAAGTTGACGGATGTTAATGCCTGATATCTAATTTTAAAGCCCTTTACAAATTAGGATAACGGGTATTTTGTTTTAAGATGACGACGCATAATTAAAATTTTAGGCGGAATTTTTAAAAAAAGTAACGGGTTTTTTGAAAAAAATGTCCACTATTATGTCACACGTTGAAATTCGTCAAGTAATTCGATATCGTGAAAAATCCGGTAAATTATGTAGATAGATAGTAAATAAGTAGAAATTCAAGGGAGGTAGCCGTCAAAGAGTAAGTAGTGGCAATTTGAATGCGGATTTGTAAATGTTAATAAAAAATGTTTTAGGCGAAAATGCGTCCAAGGGATTTTCAGTTTTTAAAAACTACATTTTTTTTGAATTTCCCGCAAAATCTTAAAACCGAAATTTTGACCCGTTAGTCAGTGAGAGTACACATGAGTGATACACCATTGAAATCGGAATGAATAGGCGAACCTATTTAACTTGTAGTTCCAGCTCAGATGATGATTTATTTTTAATTGTAATTAAAAAACTGAAATACTTTTTTTCCAAAAGTGAGTGATAATAATGTATGATATATCACTTTAAAGCCCCTTAAAAGTTAAGAAAACAGGTATTTTGTTTTAGGCTTTCGACGCATCAAAAAATATTTAGGCGTTATTTTCGAAACAATTGACGGTTTTTAAAAACAAATGGTGAAAATTTGTAAGTAAAATCGTGCCGACTGCGTTATTTTGATTCTACTCGTCGTTACCTTTCGAATAGTATATAACAATTTGAAATGGGTCAAATATTTTGATATCGTAAAAAATGCGGTAAATTATGTAGATAATCAGGAAAAAATAAAATTAAATAAATCGAGTATTCCTAAAGTGATTCCTGCCAATTTAATAGAAAAACTTAGATTTAGCTTCACTACAGCTTTGACAGTTTCAAATTTTTTCTTGTATTTAAATTGTGTAGCATGAAAACTGTAAAAAACGGGCTACATAGCACCAATATCCAAAGATTTACGTACCATTGGACTTGACATACTATAGCTACTATTGAAAAGTGATGTTTTAGGAAACATTTAAGAAGGCTACATGTTTGACTGCCTATACAATCAAATCATCGAAAAAAATTAGCCTAAGCCAGTTTGGATATCTAAAAGGTTCCTTAACTTCCCATTATATAATTTATGTATTTCATTTTATTTATATATCAAATGTCATATGTGATAGTTGTTTGTTTGGACCTTTCTGAGGCCTTAAATCTCATTGGCCATAATAGTTTCGTCCAAGAACTATTTTAAATGACAAAAAATTGTTGAACATATATATTGTCTAATTAATTTCTTATCAAATAGACAAAAATTATTTCAAAATAAAAATAAAGTATATAGGTTTGGTAAAGTTTTAAGTTGCTCTCTGTTGGAGACAAAACTTACCGTAATCTTATTCTTTATAGTTATTAATATAATTCTTGTAAACTATAAGGAGTTTCATCAAAATTTAATTAATATTAATAATTTACTAAACAGATCTTTTGATAATTTAACGCTTAATGAAAACTGTGTGAATACCGTAACTCCAAAAATGCATTGTTTTTTAAATTATAATTGTTAATAGACACAAGAATTAGGAATGAAAATAAACCTAAATAAATGGGATGTTATGTGATGATAACTAGTAAGTCACGTTAAATTAAAACTATTAAATAAAACTTTGACCTTAATGACACCACGTTAATTGTGATACCTAGTACAAAACTACTTAGTGTACGAAGAAATAATAGACTAAAATGGGATGCCCATGTTAAAGTTTATCGTGAAAAAAGCTACAAAAAACGTATTTATTTTAAAAAAATAAACGTATTGTGCATGTAATACTGATTAATTACACTGAAATACGTGTAAAAAAAGATTTTTAGTTATAATTATCTGAGCGCATGGTAGCGAGTCAAACAACGTAGCCTTTATTAGGTTATAAGGATAAGATAAGATAAAAACAAGGTATCAGAAACTATTATTACAATTTATTAGGAAACTTGAATAATTGAGTTTCCCACTAGCTAGAGGAACAAAAACGAGGTAACATTTGACCTGCTAGAAAAAACGTCAGTTATACAATCATTTAGTGTTATACGGACAGATATACACAATGCAAAATTCCTCCTTACATACAATTACTCCAACGTAAGGCTGTTTAATTTGATACTCGTTTAACCACTGCGCTATTTGTTCTGCCGCGTGGGCTTTTTTATGTTTCTTTTGCCAAAATCATGTTAAAATTAAGTGTAAAATGGCAATTACTGTGCAAAAATTTATTTTTGTCAATGTCACGTTAGACAAAACATGTATTTGTTTTAATTTTCTGTATTTACTTTAAATTTTATTCGCAAACAAAACCCATAATAATATAAAATAATAATAATCATAGTAATAAATGCCATTTATCTAGTCGTAAATTTCTCAATGTTTTGACTCAATGTATTTTTCTATGTTTCATAGTATGCAGCATTGTATAAATAATGTTAGTCAATGGTTCAATGTGAATAGTCTTACAATTAATTTACATGAGAAACAGTTTATGTTATTACGCACAGCTTAGGATAGATACGTACTTTAGCAAAATATTGTTTATTTATGTTGTGATGGTTAGGAAATTTAACATGTTTATACTTTTAAATATTAAAGTGTAACTATTGACTGTAATGTAGAACCTACTAAATGTTTGAACTATGTAAAGAAGCAGGTAGATACAGCTATAGGTATTATATCTAATCCTAAGAGATATTTACAATTAACGGCATAACATGTAATGATTATGCATATGTATTATCAATTTTTGACTATTGTATATTAACATAGGGTTTGCAAGAGAGTTCAGGCACTCAGAGCCTAAAAAATAAAATAAATAGAGTTAAACTAAGTTGTATTGATTTAACATTTGAGTGTATTGAAGAAGCTAATTTACCTGAGTTGTTTAATATTCTTTCTATTTCTTAGAGAGTAACGTTTGTTGCACTTGTTTTCGTTCACAACTAAGCAGTAGTTGAAAATAAACTATGTCAGCTACGATTATACAGCTTACATGGGCTCATATGGGCAAAATGTTTAAACACGGTAGAACAATAATGTAACAGAAAAAAGCTTTTAGAAAATATAATATCAAAAACGTTCTAGCAGATTTGACAGGACAAATAACAAAAGTTATTTTGCTGTAGTATGTTTTTTTATTTTTCAGAAGAACAATGTTAGATAACCCCCTTTAAAGTACACTACATAAAAATTACCTAGGCGTGCCTAACACTCCAGAAAACATAACTGTAAAAATTGCACTACTTGTAAATAGGTTCTATTGATTGGACGACAACCTAGTTCTTATAACAAGCTTTGGCGCGCAATTAAAACCCAAATTGATTAAGGAAGAAAAACTTACAAAGAAATCTGAAGAATTTGAAAAATATGTAGAGCGTGAACATACGGAATAAGCAAAACGTCCACCTTTGTTTTGCAATATGATTGAGAAATAGCTTTTCGCTACACTTGTTCCGCATTAACTGCAGCAAGTAAAAATATCAAACAACTACATGTAAGCGACCATTAACAACGTTTTATTAATACCGTGGTTTCCACTTCACTCATAAAAACAACAGAGTATACGCAAAACCCTTGCAAACAAATATCAAAATTATCCTAAGCTTTCTTAAAATGCACAAACTATTGTTGAATTTTATGTCCTGTCGTTTAAGGCTTAGCAATGTCAACGATCTACTACAATACATACTAAACTTGAAAAATGCAGGCTGCAAAAGTAAATTGAGAAATAGTGTGTTATAAAACGTCTTTGTTTTCGAAAATTTGCCTATTACTAGTTCAAATTTTAAGCAGCAACATAAGTAAACTGATTGCAATCCACAAACTTTATAAATTTATAAGAAGAAAATTATTTGCAATGCGTTGTGCGCTTACAATATTAACATTATTTGTAAAAGTAATAAATATTGTTTGCACAAATATTTTAAATCTGCCACTTAAGACAATTTTAAGTTTATGGACTAAAAGCTCATTAGGAATGGATTACTTCGCAAATATTGTAAACCAGAACCTTTTAAATAAAACATTCTAAAAAGCGGCAAGATGGGGAAAAAAGTTTTAATCAAGCAAGCCCTGCCAACAAGGCAGCATCTACACGACTTTGCTGGCCAAATTATTTGATTTATATACCTTTTATATATCAAGGGCAGAAGTATAGACAGAAATGTGTCTAATTCTATTTCCAGTCTGTATTAACATTTAGTCTAGTAGGCATATACATGAACATTTGTATAACATATAATTTCCTAATTATATACTGCAATTTTGTTTAATTAATTAAGCATTGGCTTTTTTCTAATTAATTAAATGTAAGCTTCCGTATAATTAATAAAGTAGTGACTTTTGTCTAATTTGCTTCCGTATTAATAATAAAAAAGTGACTTCTGTATGATAAGCTCACTTATTAATAATTAGGAAGTAACTTTCGTGTGATTAATTACGAATAATTAAGTTACTCACTGTATTATTTCTTACATATTTATTACTTACTACGGTATTTCTTACACGTTCATTACTCAATATGATATTTATTACATGTTTTTTCACTCATGTATTTCCTAGAAATTAATTAATTTATATAACTTTATTAACCATTTTTTTTCAATTAATTTACTGTTAATTAGCATTATCAATGTATTGCCCAGCACGTTGCTGAGTATACAAGCTCAAACCAATTTGAAATAAATTATGCACTCTCTATATTTCACTGCATCAACTTAACAGTCTCCAGAACACGAAATTACGACCTACTTAGCATTGTACCTCTTGTACCTTGCATTTACATACTCACACTAATACACACTAGACATAGTTACGCCATTATCTGTGGCTATCACTATAATAACTAAATACACAGCTCTTCTGACAACTGGATAAAATAAACTTGTAATAAATCACCTACACATGTTTTAATTCTATTTTATTTATTCTAATTTAGTTTTTAGTTTTTTTAAGATCATTTATCAACGTAAATCAATTATTTTTAAAATTAGACAACCATATAATTTATAATAATAATTTCAGCATTTTATGCAGAATACTAGTGGCAAGAGCATTTTATTACATATAATTTACATATTTATAACGTAATAACATATAACTAAGTAAGAAGAGATTGATTTAAACACACATATTTTTAATTAGGTTAGTGTTCGCTTTTTAATAATCCACGATGATAGGTCTGTATTAAAACTTGGCATATGATCAAGGTCTCGAGATGTATAAAGTAGCGAGTTTTAAATTGAGATAAAGCGATATAACGCGCATCTATTTAGTGTTTCTGAGCTACGTTGTAAAGTTTTGACACAGTTTTGATTATTTCGACGCAAAATGTTGAACTCATATTTAAATACTGAGTTGTATGTAGTCACTTCACTTTTAAATTTTAGGTATGATCGAAACTGCTTAGCGTTTATATAAACAATTCTTTCTGGTGCAGTCAGAATATTGCATTCTCCTATTAAAAATCCTTCCATGCCCTTATTTTACTAAGGCAATTATGCTTATAGTTATTATTTCTGTTTGTGATTAAGCTTAGAGTAAAATTAATAAATTAGCTGATTTATCATTCTTTGTAGGGTTCCATATTCAGAATGGGGCCTACAAGTCCAAGTTTTTAAACAACAATCTACGTGTGATAAGGCAAACGCATTTACAGACAGTTCAAACATGTCAAGTAAAATTTGCGATTTATTCTTATACAGCATACCTAGAAATTGTCATAGTTTTTTCTTAACATGCATATTGTGGCTTTTAAAAGTCAAATTAGTCTGATTGAACGCCAAAATATAAATTTTTAATTTTTTAAATTTATTTTTTAATTAAATTGTCTAAACTAGACGTTGCACAGCACACTGAAAATTTGACAGTTTATATTATTATAAGTCTTATATAACCCATTATGAAAGTCTCAAGTTACCTACATCTGTACTTAAATTTTGAATTGTCTTCAGCAATATTATCATGAATCGTCACGTTACCCTTGAACGTTTCCTGTTGTTTTTTAACGTACAGCAGCACCACAAACAACAAAACTACCCTGCACCAAAAAGGCAAAACACAACTGACTATGTACGTAAAACATATTTTGCACAATTTGTGAATTCTTTAAATTATTTTTGTTGCTTATTTATAGTTTGCCAAATACGTTTTTACAATTACTAAAGAAGAAAAAATCTCAAGAGATAAATTCTTCTGGATGTGCTGATCCATTTACTCAATTAAATCAAGTTCTAGTAATGAAAAATTTCACTGTGCCAACTTAAAGTACTTTGCTTCTGCCCAATATCAGCTTGAGCACACCCACTTCTAATATTTGCCCGTATTGTAATAAAGTATGTAAGAGGCTGGCGTTTCAATACATATATCTCAAAAACACGGAGATGTTCAAAGGACAATTAATGCGAATAAGTATGTACCTCCAATGCTAATGAATAATAATGAGGAAATTGAAGTAGACGACCCCGAACTTGAATCTCAACAGATTTTTCTTAACAATTGGAGCCCTTTAAACTAAAATTGCAAGAAATGGTTGAAAATAGACCTAACAGGAATTTGATGCAGTAATAGATAAATTTTCTGATTTCCTACGAGATGTTATTTCTTTAATTCCTAGACCCCATCACCCGGCTGTAAGGTTTAACAAACTTAAAAAGGAAAAAAACTTATTTAGACAGTCTGACAGGAAGTATAGCCAGTCATCTAATTCTATTCGAATGTCAAAGAAGAACAGGGAGAAAAGGAACAAAAAATACATGTATAACCTGATTTAGCACGATTTTTATAATCAATGTAGTAAAGTGGTTTATCGATTGTTGAAAAACCAAAATAACCCTGATTTTACAATATCGTCCGATGTCATTCAAGAGGCTTACACACAGCGTTGGGGAATTCAAAACGATTCTATTCTGGAGAGTTATCCTGTCGTTAGCAAAGATCTACATTTCAAACTAGATGACAGTTTTAGCGTCACCATTGATTCAGAAACTGTGCAAAGTGTCGTCAAAAGTATCCGTAAAGAAACATCTGCCGGATTAGATAAAGTTCTGCTGAGGGCTGTAGGGTATACGAAATGCTATTCAATTTTTGCTCTAATCGGTACAGTTATGATTAAGTGGACACTTGTTCCTACATCGTTTTGAAGAGCTCGGACTGTCCTTATTTTTAAAAAAGGTAATGTGATGGATCCAGCAAATTGAAGGCCGATTTTCATGTTCTATTTTGCGCCGAATCTTGGAAAACGTTATTGACCAAAAATTACGTAATAACATTGCTTTGAATCTGAATCAACGTGGTTTTACTAATTCTCCTGGGACATATGTCAACACTGCGATATTAGCGGGGTGCCTCAAAAAAGCCACAAATCATGAGCAAAATTTGTTTGTTGCATTTCTGGATGTAGCTTAAGCTTTTGATAGAGTTGGTCATGCGCATTCATTTAAGTGTCTTGCTTCACAGCGGATTCCATCTCATTTACGCAATTTGACACAAGAACTTATCCTAAATAATCATACTATAATACAGATAAGAACAGTTACTACGCAGCTCATTGAATTCAAGTGTAGGGTTTAGCAGAAGTCTCCGCTTAGTCCGCTCATGTTTAATCAGGCAATTAATTATGTTTTGGAAGATATTACAGATCAAGACTTTGCAAACGCTTATGGTTTTAGCCTAGATGACAAAGTTCAAAAATTGACAGCTATGAATTTTGCAGACGACACTGCAAATTTATCAGATTCAAAAGAAGGGCTTATTAAAATTGTGCAAAAGACGATTAGGTTATTTAGTTTTTTAGGACTTAAAATAATCCTGAAAAGTCTATATGCATTTGCATTAAAGACGGAGTACTAGTTACAGATAATGAATAATTAACAAAAAACGACTCTATTCCATCTCTACAGGAGGGTAATACCGTAAAATATTTGGGAGTCGACTTTAATTCTGAGCTCACTTTTGTGCCGTCAAAAATTATTGATATTTTGAATAAGATGCTAAATAATCTTGTTTCGACACTAATGTTACGGCCACATCAAAACATAATTATTAATAATGATTATATTTGGCCAGTATTAATTAAAACCCTTCAAATGGCACCCTTGCATAAACTGCCGAAATCATTTCTAATGGACGTGGATCAAATAATAAGAAGTTCTGTCAAAGAAATTTTGGGGATTCCAATAGATACTCCTAATGCTTTGCTGTACACTTCAAAAAACCTCATGGGGCTTTTCATAACAAAAGCAGAATGGAAGGCCTTTTTACAACATTATAACATATGCATAGTTTTATTAGGTTCTAATGATATGTATGTCCCATATGCAAAGGATCTTGAAGACAAATTAAATCAGTGCAAAAAGGCATTAAATTTCAGCGATGAAGAATTCAATGAATTGAACAATCCTAAAGCAAAAAGTAAAATCAGAAATCAAGAATGCGCATCGAGCTTCGTGAAAAAGAATTTGAAACGTGGAGTCAGATGCGGTTACGTGGTGCAGGGGTGTGCCAATTCAAAGACAATCCAAATGGCAACAAATTGCTTACGAATAAAAATTGCCTTACTACTTCTGAATGGGTCACTACTTTAAAAATGAATGCTAATGTCTCTAGTGTAAGAGTAATTCCAGGGAGGAGCCTAGACGGAACCTAGTGTTGGCATTGCGGCGCTGAGAAAAAAAGCCTTGGTCATGTATTAGGTTCCTGTGTCCGGGGAGATTTCATACGCAACAATTAACATCACAGTATTTGTGAAATTCTAGCAAAAGCATTTCTTGGCAGAGAATTCTTTGTGGAGCAGGAAGTTCATTGTGTTGCTAAAAATGGGTCAACTAGGAGAGTTGATATTATAGCGTATTGCCCGTCTTCTCAAACTGGATGAATTCTAGATCCTACAATACGGTTTGAATATGGGGACAGTGAGCAGCAAGCGACTGCAGTGGATTTGGAAAAAAAAGAGATCTATGAGCCTCGTGTCAAGTATTTCATGGAAAAATAGAGTTTACGTAGTGTGGAAGTCGTTGGTTTGTATGTAGGTGCGCGGGGCAGGATCACAAGTTTTTTTAAGTCGTAGACTAAATCTTTGGGAATAAAACAGACAGTCTTGGATGACATTTTACTGTTAGCCCTAAGAGGATCAATTCAAATTTATAATCATCATTTATGTGTTTAACTTTAGTTGTATAAACTTACTTATTTAAAAATTTATTAATGTCAATTAAAAAAGTGATGGTATGTATACTGAGCTGTATAGCTATTGCAATTGTGCAACAGTGACTTAGTAAAGTTTTTCTCTCATAATACAAGTTCACAACATTTTTAAATCTCATAAAAAATCAGAAACGGTAATACGCAGTTTGAAAATGACACTTTACCAGCAGGTAAGCTGTTTATTATTATTAGTCAATTGCAAGATTGGTCTAAGATTTTTTTGTTTTAAAAAACGATGAATTTAACTTTAGAAAAAGTAGCTTTGAACGTATATTTGTTAGAGCTTAAGTTTTATTGTCACATTGGGAAAATGAAACTATCTAAATCTACTTAAAAATAAGAAAAAGGTTGATTTAAGCAACACATTGCTATTTGTGCAAACGTTAATTTGACAAGACAAAGAAAATAATACTAATAATAATAAATAATATAATATTTTGTCACAAAAACTACCTTATAAACTTCAGGTTTGCAGCATGCAGCTGTTTATCATTTAAAAATTGAATACAACAAATTTAATTTTAATTATTTTACAATACAAAGGCTCCTGTAAAAATTATTCATTAATCAGTTCAATGAAAGCAAAGTATTTTAAAGCTAAAAAAGGTTTTGCAAAATATTCACTCAATATATATCGATATTAATTAAAGCAGATGATACTTTGCTTACAATTACTTACACATCTTTTTTACATTTTAACTAAAATCACAACAGATCAATATAATACAAAAGCCTTACATTCAAAAGTTAACGAACAATTTAGGGACGCAAATGTGATTGCAATTTTCCAGATGTAATTGAATCCTTTAATGCTGCTAAAAAAAGATTTAAAACTATTTTAGTAGAATCCGAGTTAAAACATAAAGGGCATTGTAACAAATAGTATGCCTGTCAGTCAGTGCTCCCACGCATAAAGTGATGTTGTTGCAATTGACGAACGCTGTCCAGAAGATATTGATCTATCTTAACCCCGCAAGCAACTAATTTTACTTCTCATTAACGGTTTATATGCCTAAAGCATTTGAAATCTTATACCAGTATTAGATAACAAACATATAGAACAAAAGACTTGAAAAATTTCTACTATTTCTGATTTTATACTTGGAAACAGAGACAAGAGTTATTGCTACCTTTAAGTTGTGGATTTAGAATAACATTACCACATGCACAATTGAAATTCAAACCTGCCTCGTGCAATGAAACAACGAATTATAAATTCAAAAGATGTCAAGTCATTAGCAAATATAGATAGGTATGCAATGCTTTGTATCAACCAATATATATAACGCCCACCGTTAATACAGCTATTGCACAATGAATACAATTACACAAATCATTTCAAATATTGGCGGAGCTACTTTTCAAAAACATTGATACTGTCAAAAGTAAATTTAAGCGTGCGGTTTAAGCAACCAAGTTAAAAACAAACATTTATTGAAGCAAATTTAGCAACGCGCAAGATTTCAAAATCGTTCTTCAAAATAAAATCAATTTAAAAAACACTAATTTATTTAAAAGAAAAAAAACGTTGACATGGTAGGTGGGAGGTGAACAAATTTAGTAAATTTTTGTGACGTTATTTATGTCTAGCCCATGCATCTGTTTCTGCTGCTATTTACTACCAAAAATTCTGACATGGGTCTTTACACCTGTTAATTGTGGAGCAATGGTCAGTCTGATTAAAGTGAAAAACATAACAAACCTGCCTGCTTGCATTTGTAATTGATTAAAAGTATTTTTAAGACAATCAAGTAAACGTTTTAACTTGTAGCGTGAAGCCAACAGACGTTCAGACAGACGGACGGACCGACGGACAATGACAGTCTCACTAGATGTTTAAGCTCAGCATCTTAATATCAACTAAGGTCAATGCAGGACTATCGAATATACTTTGTAAAAGTAAATGTGACTACTTGAATTCGGAAGTTAAACTACTGGAGTCAGTAACAACAGCCACCCTTATGTATGTAGCCCAATATAGGGTCAATGATACGAAAATATATTAAAACCAGTCTAAATTAAATTCATTAAAAAAGTGCTAGTACTTCTAATACATACCCTAAACTAGCTAGTTTGATTAAAAGCAGAAAAATGTAGGCTATAATTACAAATTTGACTTAAAAGCTTGTTGACAAACAAGCTCTTATGTACCTTAAAAGAATTCTAGAAATAAATGATGACAGGGTCCTTGGACAGTTATTGAAATGCCTAAACAGGTATATCTACAAAAAATGACTAAATCAAACTAGGTGAGTCGGATAAAAAATTTTTATTTAGTTATGGATTCATTAATTTCTAGTACAATGTTTTACTTAGGCTAATTAAGAGCAACAGAGACATTATTATTAAAGTAATAGCAACAAAATTATAACAGGACGACATGAAAAGAGCTTCATACTCATACAACTCAGCCTTTCCGTCCTACTGTGGGCCAAGTCTAGTAGCTAAATACCTTAAGTCTATGATAAGCATAAATAAAATAAGACTGCTAGTCAAAAAAGTAAAGTTATTTTAAAAATAAGTAATAAAAAGTTAGGTTAGATGTACGTTATACCCGTCTATGCAATAATTTATCTTTTAAATCTATAGAGCACTTTCTATTTTAGTGTCATCTTTAATATAATGTTTAAAATAGGTAACTAAAAACGTTAATCGGTACAGAGCGCTCAAAATCTATTTAAATTAACTATCTAATAAGAAATTATGATAACTCTGTTCTCAATAATCTGTTTTGTCATGTAAGCAAAGCAATAAAAAAAGTCACACAAGAGCGTCATAGTTAAGATGGCATACAAATTCTGTAGTATAATTTTTAATTAAAAATTTTCAAATATGAATTGTGTGTATACCTTTGGTCTTACAATTGAAATAAATCAATACGAATACTACAATCTTTTGTTTTTTGTTGAGCAGAATAATCAACACCAATAGAATTTCAGGTGGTAGCTAGTATCTTGCTTTAAGTAGTTTCAGATTTAGTCGTAAGAAGTGTAAATTTTAATGTTGTATTTAATGTTTGTGTTACTTAGCAGTTTAATTACGTTTGGACTTACAAACATTAAACCTTGTTAACTGTTTCAGGGGTTAAAAGGTTTAGCTGCTTGTAAGTCGTATAGTAAAAGTATTGGAGTTCTTTAGGATTGAGTATTGGGGCTACTATTATTTATTATTAATAAAGTTAAGATATCTGGTGTCATAGCAAATAGGGCTTATAACTTTTTTATGCTACTGACCTTGTATTACATTGTTGTGCATGTGTTTGCTGATTAGTGTACGAAAATTTCAGGTTTGCTCTGAGGATGTAAACAACTGTTTTGTATCTCACGATCAGAGTTATGAAGTAAATGCAAATCAAAATTATTAATATTGCAGAAATTTCGTAACTACAACGTGGCTGATAATAAAAATTATTTTGGAACGTGTGTGGACCTTCAGGTAAATACGTAAAATTTCAGAAGCCAATGTGTTTATGCAAAGAACTGAGTCAGCAATGCTGTAGGGATAAAAGGCAACTTTAAACAGCTTTTGAATTGTAATTTTGTTTTGTAAAATAAATAGGATTTATATTCATCATTTATATACTTATAATTTATGTGTGTAGGATATGTTTTCCTGTGTGTTTCGAAAATGTTAAAATTATGATAAAAACGTATTGTTTTGTATACTGAGCTGCAAGGCTATTGCAATTGTGCAACAGTGACCTAATAAAGTTTTTTCTCTCTCTTTGCTGAATGCCTATGTATTTTTAATGATTGATTGGTACAACTACAAGCAATACAAAACAAAGTCAGTGGTTAAATTATTCAATTTACCAATAAGGATTTCTATGGCAAACAAACAAATGCAAAAGCAACATCAATGAAAAATGTCGTACTATAAATGGAAACATTTTGCCTTTAGTAAAAAGAACTAGTTTGTGAAAAATGTCATTTGTGTGTAAAATAATATTTATAACAAATATTATTAATTTTATTTATTTGTTTTTTGTCAGGCTGTAACATCCGTAATCAGTGCCTGACTGCAGAAATTACTATTTGCTTTACTTTTTGCTTTCAACTTAGTTGCTGTGGGCTGGGTTTGTTTCTCAATAGTGGAGGAATAAAATATTCGAGTTTTAGCGCTAGCATAATTCCACCCTAGCCCAGCCTCCGCAATACGAATCTAACTGGTCGCAACCAATTATCCTGCGGAATTATAAATACACATTAAATACCGAGTTAAAACTTAATTTTGATAGAAATAAAAATACCAGCTAATTATTATTAACATTTTACGTAGTGTATTAGATTTCTAGATAAAATTAATAATTTTTTTAGTCATTCACAGGTATGTCCAAAGCCGTTTGTAATGGCTGATGTAGTTCATAGTAGGTTTGGTTTCGAAATCAGTCATAAATGAGCGTTTATGATTCTGTAAACCCTCATTGAATTCTCTATTTAAACTATTTGATTGTTTTCTCTGGATAATTCACCTTAGTGACTCGTTAGTAGTTATAATATAAACCACACCATCTTACTCATAGTACTTAGCTGCATCAGCTAACTGCTTTTCTCACAGTTGAGTTTTACTCTACTACCTGTGTACTGTATGTGATGCAGGTTATTGTGAGATATTTACGCCTTCCCAATGGAAGCCAGGTCCTATTGAAGACTGCACCATAGTGCACTCTTAGACCACCACGCTTACATTTAAGCCTTAAGTCACAACCTTAGTTGTCACTATCATTCTCTGGCCTACGCGCCAATATTAAAGTTTATCTTAAGAATTAATTATCTCTTTTTCTTATTAAATTAGACAATATCGCAGCTCGCGCCAATAGGGAATCTCAAAGTTTGTACTATTGTTGCTAGATCGCGCTTGCGCTCGCGTTTGGGTTTTGGAAGCTAGGCTTTATTTATTCAGTATTAGGTGTATTTGCGCCCTTTATTGATTTTGAAATATTTAAATACACTATCAGAAATTAAGTTGCTTTGATCAATTTAGGTGGCGCCACTAGTCTTAAATTATTGTTTGCAATACCTTTGGCTTTATTTATACTTGTGTCAATATTCAGTAAAAGACGTTAATTTAATGACTCAATAAATGACAGTGTCAACCTTGTTATATTATAGCATAAACTATATCGCTCTTCACAAATAATGTCTAACGTTATTGCATAGGTTTGTGTAAAATTACTTAAATAATTCATTGATGTAACTTAATTAAAGAAATAGAATATATATTTAGTTAATATTTGGTCCATAAAAGATTATAAGGAAGCGAGAATCAACCTATATACTTTGCCTAAAGTTTCAGTATTGCATTATTTTACCAGAGATAAGGCGTATTGTTACAAAGCTTAGCCGGGATATTGCGAACGCTAGAGGAACGCCCGCTTTGTATTACCCATGATACTCAAGTTTCAAAATTCGGTACCCAAGTATCAAAAACTAGTTCCAAACCACAACTTGATACTCAAACATCAAAATTTGATACCTGAGTATCAAACTTGTTCTAAATCAAAACCAGATACTCAAGTATCTGAATATGATAACTAAGTATTAAAACTCGTTTTAAATCAAAATTTGATACTCAAGTGTCAAAATTCTATACCCAAGTATCAAAACTTGTTCCGAATCAAAAATGTGAGACTCGAGTATCAAAATGCAACACCCCTTTGTAACAAACATGCACCCTAAATACAGAAAGATAGTTATAAGAGGAAGTCTGTTCAGGTCAATGCTTGAATTATTTGATGTAGCTTACGAGGCTGAAGTAAGCATCGCTAGAGACAAGGACAATATTAAGCCGACTCCTGTATTAGGTATCAAACCAGCGTTAGCTGACATAACTTTAGTTAAGGATAGTATTGTAGAAAAACAACTATTAGAAAAATCTGTTCATGCTAAAACGACAGTGATAGACGACGCAGATCCTTTAAATAGTTTAAATAACGGTAAGTGTGGCAATTTATGCGAGACCAAACTATACTACTCTACTACTAGTAAAAATAAAAAGAAGCAACAAAATAAACAAGGCAAACACAATTCTGAAAGGTTATGTTTTAACAACAAAAATTATTGCAAAAATAATAGTAATGAGAGTAAACGTATATCAGTTAAGCATAAATTCTCTAAAAACAACGCCGAGATAAATAGCAAACGTAGTATTTACATTTTAAAGGGTTTCAGTTCAGTGATCATTAGACATCTCTGTATCTACTTAGTTAGTGACGGATGTAGTATGTTTAGAACACAAATGTTAAAGATGTCAGATGCTTATAATTATTTTTACAGGCAGATTACTATGCTATTTGTTAGGGTAAAGTCTGAACAAAATTTGACTCTGGCATTGTCAAGCATTCTATTGCTTTCCTAATTTATGTTTTTAGTCATTTGAGATTTCTATTTTTGGAGTTTGTAATTGGTTATCATTCCATGACCTCATTTAGATTTCAATAAAATTATTTAATCCTTCAGATGCTGTTAGGGGCGGATAATTTGTATGTTTGGTTGCTTGATATACTGTTTGGTAAATGAAGTGGTCATTAGTAGTGTTAGATGTTTTGCATTCCGTGCTTTAAAAAGCTAGTCTTTATTTTAAATTACAATTTAATTCAAATTTGTTATATTATAGCATAAACCATATCGCTCTTCACAAATAATGTCTAACGTTATTGCTTGGGTTTGTGTAAAATTACTAAAATAATTTATTAATGTAACTTAATTAAAGAAATAGAATATATATTTAGTTAATATCTGGTCCATAATAGATTATAGCGAAGCGAGAATCAACCTATATACTTTGCCTAAAGTTTCAGTATTGCATTATTTTACCAGAGATAAGGCGTATTGTTACAAAGCATGCTGTACAAACAACCAGATCAAGTAAATATTTGGTTTAGAATATCCTGTCAGTTTTAGTATTGAGGTTTTCAGAAATTCATTTCTTAATATGAGTATTACTAGATGAAATAAGCTACTAGATAATGTTTGGATACATCATCTATCTTTCGATCATAGCCAACTGGGCAATTGATCGTCTCAAGGGTTCTTACTAAGAATTTAGTGTATCTGACACTGTGAGTGTGGTGATACTAGTAGGACTTATAAAATTGTAACCTAATTGTTTTTCTGTATTTGCTATACATAAGTATATTTTTTAACTTTATTATATTCTGTAAACTTTATTAAACTCAGTCATTTAAGAGCAGTACATTTGTATTAATGAACTTGATTTTTGAATCTAAATCGCTTATATTCAAACTCAATACATTTATACAAATGAAAAATAGGTAATAGAGGTTGAAAAGTTGAAGGACAGTTAGTATATGTTGTAATTTGAGCATTGCAACACTAAAGTTCTACTTTTTAGATGCTGAGCCTTAGCTACATCTCATGAAATGATTTTCTCTGTCTGTATGTCTCTCTGTCTGTCGTACTGTCGCACGCTACAGGTTACATTTCTAAACCGATTAAATTCAAATTCCTTCTAATAGCTCCTAAATGAGTTCGAAG
The DNA here is from genome assembly GCA_949802685.1 of Dicyrtomina minuta. Classification (NCBI taxonomy): domain Eukaryota; kingdom Metazoa; phylum Arthropoda; class Collembola; order Symphypleona; family Dicyrtomidae; genus Dicyrtomina; species Dicyrtomina minuta. Next base: position 51,999,278 of record OX461809.1, read on the forward strand.
CGCTGTATAGTTTTTAAACACTACTGCAATCATAGTTTGTCTATAATTAGCAGTTAAATTTAAAATTAAGAAATAAAATCTCTTTGTCGGAATGGAAATAAGAGAAGACTTTACATGTCATGCACATACGTACGTGAGAGCTGGTCAAGTTTCACTAAATAACATACGCATTTAAAATTTTGACGAATTTACATTATTAGTGAAGGTATATATCTAATATGTGCTTTCACAGGGTAGACTGGTATAGTAGTCGTTAGTTTAGGACTGCAGTGTGGAATTTGAAAATTAACGTGCTCATAACACGGGTCAACGTTTTGAGCACCAGCTTAGCTTTTCGCAATTCTCCTTTCTTATCGTTCTAGAGATTACTATTTATTACTAAATGTCACAGACATATTGTTCGCCCATGTAGATTTGACTGTTTTGTACATGCGCAATGAGCTTGTTGCACCACAAACAAGTTCGACTTCATAAAATCCTTGAAATTTCAATCGATGCACTATAAGACCTTTGAGTTTGCCGTGTCATGCTACTTTTTCATTACGCGAATTTTATTAGTGTTTTAACTATTAAAAGATTTTAAAGCAACGACAGGAACTTCAACGATAAGTCTAAGAGCAGCATAGTCAGTTTTGACATTATTTACAGTCAAATAATTCTAGATATAGATAGTTTCAAGAACTTCCATCCAAACCACTTTGTTGTTTTTGTGTCGAAAAGGGAAGAAAAACCGGATAAGCGGCCATAGATAGGACGTCAACCAGTGGAGAGGGTACCGTTACGGAATCCTCAGGTAATAGTTGTTTTCTCATTCGGTGCCCGGGTTTTGCTTTTTTAAGAAAATACTTTTTGTGAAATACTTTTTTTAATATATAGTATTGGAAGGCAATGGAGTGAAGCTGACGGTGTGTGTAGTGAATCGGAGCCTCGGCTCCTTCCTTACGGCTCACTCTGTCATCCTTATTTTGTTTTAGTACCGTGGCGGGTCATTGCATGGTGCCTCCTATGTGGATGTTGCCTTCTAGCTTACCTTATTTAAATTAGTTTTAGTTTTCAACATTTCATATAGAGATTTAAGCCACTATTTGAGCATGACATATGTAAAGTATGTTTTTATGCATAGTGCTGAAGGATCTTTACAAAAAGATGGTACAGTTTTACTGTTTTATGGAATATGGGAGATGGATTATCTGGGTTGTATGATGGTAAATGCTGATTGTGACGTCACCGTCTGCGGCTTTGAAGCCCAGTATACTCCTATGTATACCTGGACCTGGCTACTGTAGCGTGTGAATAAAGTTATGTACTGGCATGGTATATGGGCATAGGCATGGAGCAAGCTGACTGATAGAACCCTTTACGCATTACTCTTGTGTTATGAGGAAAAGCCGTGACGCTCAGCAAAGCTTGGCCTAGGTGTAGTTCGAGCCCTTGTTGGGCATAAATTGGGGGCGCATATAGTTAACAATAAGTTAGCATTGTATGGTATCATGGTATTGACGTGCTTTGTTTCAGACATAGAGCCAGGCCTGGGAGCTACTGGTTACGTGGAGTTTGAGGGAAAGGGGATTAGTTCGAAAATGGAAGCTGATCTTTTGGGAGAAGGGTTCTCTTGTGACTCCTCCTCGACGGTATAGTCTATGACTAGCAATGAAGGGGGCGGTAATGTTATGGGCTCCGTTAATGGTGGTAAAGAGAGGGTTAAGAGTGTAATTAAAGTAGTGAACAATCTACGCTTGCTTGATAAGGAAGTTGGGAGTAAGTGGGCTTCTGGGCAGGGGCAGGGGGGCAAGACACGAAGGGAGGAAGGCAAGCCTAAAGCATCTGGGGGTGCGGAGGGGGGTGCAGTTGTTTGAAGTATTAAAGTAGCTTGTTGCTTTATAGCTGGTAATACAGCTTCCTTTTCTGTGGGTCAGACTCCTGCTCAGGTCTGAAAAGCTCATCAGAAAGGAGGAAGAAAAAACAAAGGAAGAGAAAGAGGGCAAGCCTGCAAGCCAGTAGTAAACAATCAGCTGGTAGTAGAACCTCAGCTGGTCAATAAGGTTTAGGTAGCTCTTATTTGGAAAATGCAACCAAAAAACGTTTAAAAAGAAACATTTGAATGCACGGGAACGACAGAATAGCAGGAGTGAGCCCACAGCTAAGGAGGTGGTAGTTAAGGGTTTAGATGTAGTGCACTTAGTGAATAGTTTTGGATGCCCGGTGCCTCCGACTGATGAGAATTCAGTTCTTATTGGTCTAGTTGGCATGCCTAATGACTAAAGTGTAACCAATGACATGCTGGCTTATTTCAAGCGTAAACCAAGTAAACAGTGTTGTGAATTCTGACGGAACTGGCTGCTGCAGGTTTACCGGGATCCACTTATTACAAGGGCAAATTCGTATGGATGGCAAATATCCAGAGGCCTGTAAATGGGCTAGTGTAGCATGTGAAATGTCTTCGCAGTCTAGAGTGCAATGTGACCAGGATACCGAGGTTCACTTATGATGTTGTAACGGATCGGTGTACGACGTCAATGAGCAAGACTCTGAATGTCCTTCTTCAGCACCACTTTCCTAGGCTAGATAGTGAGGCGCAGCCTATCAGAGAGCATGTTATGTGCTCCCTGGAACTGCATGGCTGCTCAAGGATTGTCATTTAGAAGAAGGTGTAGAATGCTGTTTAAATTTTTGGTTCATACAAGTCTGCGGGGGCCGATAATATTTAACCTGTGCTATTAGAGGAGTTTACTAGTAATTTTAGGGCGGTTGGTTGCTCTATATCAAGCTTGCCTGGCATAAGAAAAAAGCACTACTGTGCTGGAAGGTGGCTAGGGTATTATTTCTACCTAAGCCAGGTAGAAGGGACTACAGTAGGAGGCCCATACAGCTAGCTCGTGTTTGGTTGAAGTTGCTTAAAATACTGGTGGATAGGCACATCCGGACACCTGAGTTGAAAAACAGGTTCAGAGGCAATCATCAGTTTGCGTACTTCAAGGGTGTTTTCACGGATGCAGCTATTCATAGAATAGTAGCGTATGTGGGAGGGCCCTTGAGTTGGAACTGATGGTTCTGGGTGCTTTTGCCGAAATAAAAGGGGCTTTTAACAATGTACTAGTCAGTTTTATAACTACAGCATTGAATAACTTTGGTGTTTGCCATTTGTTGAAAAGGTGGATCGACTTCAGTCTTAGACATAGAGGAGTGGTGTCTGAGATAAGTGCTTGTTCCAGGAAACTGAGGGTGAAGACAGGGTGTCTGCAAGGTGGGGTGATTTCACCCTTCCTGTGGAGTCTTGTTTTAGATTGTCTTTTGACTAGGCTAAGAACGGCGTATACTCTGTCACAACGGTATGCTGATTACACAGGGGGCTTTAAAGCGGCAAGGTGCTCCGCACACTTACACATCGGGTCACTAAGGGTGTAGATATTATCAGTGCCTGGTGAGTGGAGGTATGCTTAAACCTTTATGCTGAGAAAACTAACAAGGAAAGCACACCGTATGGTACACCCAGATTTTAAAACCACATGGTGTCATCGATTTACCCACCTTATTGTACTACAACGCTACAACAAATTGGTCGCATTTTGCGCCGTTCGCTCACAGTTGCCCGCTAAAGTTTAAAAACTCCGATTTTTTTACTTTTTGCCACCCCATAGCTCCTACAATTCTCATCTGATTTTCGAAAAAATTGAATTTTTTGGATCTCCAGAACATTATCTCAAAAGTAATTTCTGGGTTTTAAAAAATTCGGAAATTTTCTTTTTTTCCAAAAAAGTAGGTATTTTTTGGGCCTCAAAAAGACGGTTATTTTATTATTTTTTCTGTGAGCGAACAGTGCAAAATGCGACCAAGTTGTTTTAGCGTTGTAGTACACAAGGGTGGGTTAATCGATTACACCATGTGGTTTTAAAATCTGGGTGTACCATACGGTGTGCTTTTCTTGTAAGTTGATTCTGTTCACCAAGAACACTAGGCTTTGCCCTAACTTTGTCAATTACAGGAAAGTGAGCCTGGAGATCCGGCGAACAGGTAGGTATTTATGCGTTGTACTGGACATGCACTTTACCTAGATGCCACACTGCAAGTCAGTTGAGAGCAAGTCGCACGTGACTTTGGCCAGATGCAAACGTATAGTTGGGAGAAAATGGGGTCTATCTCCCACTGTGACTAGATCGGCTTACACTGCCGTTGTTTTTTTCATTGATGGAGTATGGAGTTGTGACTTGAGCTCCTGCATTAGAGAAAAGCTCTTATGTTAGTTGGTTAGGTAAAGTACAACATCTATTGTGCCTTATGATTACGGGTGGGCTTTGGTTGTTGCCTAAGGCAGCGATGGAGTGTTTTATTTTCCTCACACCTTTGGACATTTGTCTAAAGGCTGTGGCTGTTGGGTCTATGCATACGCTAAAAACGAGGGAGTTGTGGACGAAAAGTCCTTGGTTTGGGGGCTCAACCAGCGATACTGTGATTTGTGAAAGATAGGGCTTCCTTGTTTCCGTCCTTCAGATGCCAGTAGACTAAATGTATAAGAACCTGGAGAATCTCAGGTTTACAATTGAACTTAGGTCACGGACAGATTGGGCTTGTAATCTCTCTTTTTTAGGGGGTGGAGTAGTCTGCTTCACTGATGGGTAACGTAATGGTGATATTGCTGGCTGTGGAGTGTTGATCGAGAACAGAAACCAGGAAGTAACTCTTGGGGCTTCGTCGGTGTATCTTGGCGCTAATGCTTCTGTATTCCAGTGTGAGATCCTTGGTATCTCCTTGGCGGCCCATTTGATGCCTAAGAAGGGCAATGGGAATCTCCCGGTTAGAGTATTTAGTGATAGTTCTTTGCGAACACTGTCCATGGCCTACACTGTCTCGAGTGTCGTATGATAGGAGTTGCGGTAGACAATTTGGTCCAACACCAATTTTTCCAGTCCCACTCTCCGCTGTCACCTGCGCAATTGCGCAATGGGCTAGACGTAAGCATGAAAGACAATGGATTGGTCTACGCAACTGCAGGCAGGCCAACCTCTGGATATCGGCACCGCTATACTGCAATGCGTCGTTGGTGCGTTATTTCAGATCTCAATTAAGATGGTTGATTGGGCTGGTGACAGGGTATGGGGCTTAGGGAGCTCACGGTTAGAGGATTGGGATGTTGGACTCCCCTACGTGCGTGCACTGTGGGGGAGAGGATCATACTCCAATTCACTTTCTGACTGTGTGCCCTACCTTTGTACTTGTAAGAAACCTCTATCTTGGAGGGTGTCCTGTATCATTGGATATGTTGGGTCAGGCGTTGGTAGCTCAGATAGTGGCGATTTCGCGCTCTACTGGCAGGCTTGCGATCTGATCTGGTTTTTCTTGTTCTTATTTTGTTGTTTATTAAAGAAAGGTAGTCTGCAATAGACCATAATTATAAAGGCCTCGGCGGCGTTGGTCTCTTAGGGACCGAACCCCTGTCATATAATAATAATAATAATAATACATGTCATACACATGTGTATACAGGATATAGCAAGGGATTGCCCATAATTGACGTCCTTAAAATATCATAGTATTTAGTACCCCAATTTTCAAATGTAAATTTGTTTTCGTAATTTCAGTCGTAATGGCACTACTGCGGCCAGCACGTTTTTATTAGGTGGCACTACTTTTATCAAATATGTTTGTATCTAGTCTACTATTTACCGGAACCACTTGTTCTTGCGCATATATACTTCATCTCATAAACTTACCGTACTTCTTGTACCGGTGCCACTCGTATTGATACTACTGGTATCCAGCATACGCGTAACAAGCATTGTAAAACAAGATGCGTTCGCACTGGCACCACTTTTTCCAAACCTAAGGTTTTGAATGATAAAACTTTGCGTTTGACTACACATTTAACTAAATTATAAATTTAAATCGGTGAGGTGAAAGGTGAGTTAGGCGCTGTCGCAATTTGAGCGTTGAGCTATTGTTCCACAATAGGGTTCTACTTTTTAGATGCTGAGCTTAAGCATCTATAGGAATGGCTATGTCTGTCTATCCGTCTGCCGATGTGTCTTTCTTTGTCGTGCTCCACAGGTCACAGTTTTTAACCTAATTTTTTCAATTAAATTTTAAAGGATCCTGAATGCGGTAGAATAGAACCCTATTGTTTTTGGAACTAAACGGATTTTCCAGTTTTTCACAATTAACGATATAATGGGGATATAACGGGTGTCTGGCACGACTTTACATGCATTTCAATACTTGCCGCTGAAATACTTGCAGGTACACACGGAGTTGAGAGCTTGTCAACTTTCGCCTTTAAAAATACACATGGAAACTTTTCACAAATTTGCATTACAAGTAAACGTACTACTTACATATATACGTTCACAGGGCAGCCTAGTATAGTGGTCGTGGGTCTGGGACTGCAGTGTCGCAGAGGTAAAATGGAACATCTTCATTCTCAGGTATGGAGTCTGGGCTCCAGGGTTCGAGTGCAAGGATTCCTATTCATTACTACAGATTACGGACATACGTAAGTAAATGGGTAACATATGGTTATGGATCGTCCATAAATGACGTCTTAAACATTTTACAGTTTGAGGTTCTCTTATTTTCAGCTTTATTTGTTTTTCCAACCTATTTTAACTACGTTTCATGGCCATATCTATGTATGGTATAGATATTCAGGGATCGTCCACAATGCCGTCATTCAAATATCAGCTTTATTTACCCCTAGTTCCAACTTTATATTTTTTTCAAATAGTATACACCCAAACATTTACATTACAGGAGTATGAATTTAGCTATTTACATCCTTAGAAATACAGAGATCGTCCACTAATGACATCTTAAAAATTTAACTATTTTAAGGACCCCTACTGTTATTAGTTCAGAAATTAGACAGATTTATACCCTGAACATAGGATTTTACTAGTATACATGCAGGGTTCGTCCATAAATGACGTTATACAAATTCAACTATTTCAGGGATCCCCACTGTCATTAGTTCAGAAATTAGGTTGACATATATCCTTAACATTGGATTTTACTAGCGTGCATGCAGGGACCGTCCTTAAAATGACGTCATACATATTTTAGTATTATAGAGATTTCCATGTTATTAGTTTAGAAATTAGGTTGACATATATCCTTAACATTGGATTTTATAAGCGTACGTACGTACAGGGATCATCCATAAATGAAGTTATTTAAATTTTAATATTTTAGATATCCCAACAGTCAATAGTTCAGAAATTAGGTAGACGTATGTCCTTAATCCTCAACGTAGGATTTTGCTAGTATACGTATTGAGATCGAACATAAATGACTTACAATTGCTTTAAATATTACTATTTTAAGTATCCCGCCTGTCATTACTTTTAAAATTCGGTTAACGGGTACCCATATTATGAAATGCTTCTAGTATCCATACTGAGATTTTCTATTAAAGACGTCATCTAAACATCACGATTTTAAGGATCCCCCGCGCATTAGTTCAAAAATTAGGTAAACAGATTTCTTAACACAGGATGTTACAAGTATACACACTAGGATCGTTCTTAAATGACGTTATCTAAATATTATCATTTTGAGGATCCCCCTATCATTTGTTGCGACTGCACATTTAATCAAATCAGAAATTCAGAAAGAAGAGGTAGAAAAAAAATCCGGCGCTTCGCGCCGGATTTGCCTACGGTGGGCTCGAAGTAGATTCTGAGCTTACAGCAAATATTGACTTTAGTCAATCGATGCATCTTTTCACATTATTTACATAAAATACACTCTATACCCTCTAAAATGCAATATTTTAGTGACGACATTGTTGGACGATCCTAATATGTACAATAATAATATTCCATGCTAAAAATACTATTTTACATAATGTTTGAACTGATAACGGGTGTTTTTTCAAATGATGACATTTAGACAACGTCATTTATGGACAATCCCTGTGTGTATACTGGTAAAAGTAGATTTTAAAGATATTAATCTACTAAATTTTGCATTTACCACTAACAAGGATCCTTAAAATGGTGATTAAGTGATGAGGTCATTTATAAAGGATCCCTGTATGTATGCTAGAAAAAGACGGTGTTAGGGATATCTATTAATTTGATTTTTTAACTAAAGACAGAAGAGATTCCTATAATCAAAATAATTAAATGACGTCATTTTTAGATCATCCTTGCATGGCTCCTAACTTGTGTAACCCTGGAAGTTGAAATTTAATGTATAAATAACTTATACATAAGATTTACTGGACACTAAAAATTACGAACTGCGTGCCATTCAGTTAAAGTATGTTCCTTAAAATTGAGAATTTAAATGACGCCATTAAAGGTTGGTCATCAACTATCTATAAGCTTCGTTCGTATGTTCACAGCATAAAGTAAAAAAAGTTGGGGTGGGTTTTCTAAAATGAAAACTTTTATAGACGTTATTTATGAACGGTCCCTTTCCTTCTACGATCAACGTACGTATGTTTACAGCATAAAGTTAAAAAATCGTGAATCCCACCCGTTTTTTATTTCACGTTGAATATATCATGGTATAATGCAATTGGTTTTTGCCGACATTCCGTACTCGATGCAGATAAGCATAGATTTCTCCGAGTGTAATTCAAATATTACATCTGCAGGGATGTAATTGTCTCGATGGGGATGGTTTGTTCATTTAAATATTGTCTTTGTTTATTGTATGTTTCCTGTTGTTGAGCTATGAGATTTTTGATTGTGTTAGATGCCATTGAATTCCGTAGTTTGTTTTGATTTCTATCTATATTACTAACTATGCTTCTGTCTATATTTCTATCAGGTGGCCTACTATGTATGGTAGAACGGCTCGGCCCGGCCGTTCTCTCTAGTAGTTTAAATGTTGTGAGCTTCTGGTTGCGTTGTTGCGTTGTGGCATGTTTTGCCTGTTGGCATTTCTGCCTGCAATGAAATTTGGGTGCACGAAGTTGGGGATAAAATTTTGCTCTTTGTAGTTGGAATTGTTAGAGTTTCCGCTTTGGTTGCGTGTTGTGTTGGGAGTGGAATTTGTTGGTTGACTTTGACTTTGATTAGAGTAAAAATTTGGCTGACGTTGTTGTTGATTTTGATTGAAATTAGCATTTCTGGGATAGGGCTGTTGGTTGATGAGTGGTGCTTTTGGGAAATTGTTTTGGTAGTTGTTTCCTTGTTGAAACCCAATTTAGGGGCACCGTTTGGCGCTATGCCCCAACTTGTCACATACTTGGCAAGTTGTTTGTGACCACTCGGTAGACTGACGGAATTGTTGTTGTGGATTTTGAACTACGTTTTGGTTTGTCTGGGGTTGGGTTAGGTTTGGGCGTGGTGTCTGACGTGTTCGTAGTTCGGCTACCTGAGCTGATAGAGACGCAATGGTTTGTTTAAATGCTTCTAAATGATTGTCTGACGTCACCGTTGCAACTTCTTGTTTTATGCTTGCCCTAGCTGGTCTTAAATGTTCTGTCGCGTCATAGCGGATAAGTAAATTTCGTAATTGGTCTAGGGTAGTTGGGGCTGCTGGTTGCATCAAAATAAAATTTCGCGGACCGTCCAGTAGTCCGGAAACGGTGGTTTGCATTTGTTGATCTAAACCTATCGTCGCCCATCGCGCCCCAAAAGACGACTCTAATCTGACTAAAAATGCATTTGATGTCTCGTTACATTGTTGGGCTTGTTTCAGCAGGACATCTAATGGGACCAGTGCATCCGAAACTGTCGGACACCTGGTTAATAGAGCTGCAAAAATGGCCTCCAAAGTGGTCTCTCCGTCGTTAATTGTCGGTTTATTCATCACTATCCAGTCTTGTACTACAGGTGTTGTAATAGCTCTTTTTAACAGCTGTTTACTAGCTGTGATAGCTGATTGAACGTCTGCAATGTACGCTATATACTCGGTTTGAAACTCCGTAAATTCGGTAGTATATAGTACCGGCTTAGTATAGGTAGGCATTGGGAGTTTTGGCTTTTGGTACGCCATTTTCCGAGTCTTTGGGAATATCTTTCTTGTTTCTAAGATGAATTCGTTTTCAAATAATCGACAATACCCCTCTTCGTCCTCTTCTAGATTTTCGTATAACTGAGCTAGTAATTCGCGTTGTGCTTTGCGCCTTTCTCCTCTCTCTAACTCGGGTGATAGCGTTAATTTGACTCTACTAGTTTTGACTATCTTGGGTGATAATTCGGTGCGCCTACATTTTTGGGGTTTTCTGGTTCTGGGTTTATTAAATCTTCTAACTGATTAGTTATATTTTCTAACTCGGCCTCTAGTTCCTCATTGGACTGTTCGCTAAGAACAATAGAATTTTTACGTACGGTTTTATGCGATGGAATAATGTCCGTCAATATGTCAGGGTTTCCACATTGTAGACCCTCAGGCTGATCAGCAAGTAACAACTCGTCCCTCAAAGGTGTATCAGAGTAGGTAATGGGTGGTTCCACAAAAAGCTCCGGTGACGACTCGACAGGTCGGAAGTCTGGTTGAAGAATTGAGGGTTCCTCTATTTCGTCTGATGATACCCCGTCTGATGTTAGAGTTGATTCGGCTGGTTTAGTAAAAGTGTCGTCAGCGTAGTCTGCTAGACTTTCGTCCTCGTCTTTGATTCGTTTGTCTAATTCTTGTTGTTTTCAAGTTTGCCTCCGGTTCTCGTAATTTTTTGGGGTTTCGACAATAGATTTTCGTGGTGACGGTACTGGTGCTGGCGACGTCAGTAACGGCGGTGGTAGATTCAAGAATGGGTAGGTTTCTATGCTTTCCGTTCGTGGAATTTTTTCTTGCTCAGCATAAATATTAAAATCCTAATATATTAATGTTACGTACTCTTGGTCGCGGCAAGGGATAGTTGTGATTGTTCTGCCTAGTATTGGCGTGTCCTGTGCGTCTTGTGGTGCCGCGAGTGGTTCGGGTATTTGCCCGTTCGGGTATCTTTGTTGAAATTCCTCGCGAGTGAAAATTGTTGTTGTATGGGTCAGACAATCTTTACTAGCGTACTCGGCTCTTATGTACTTACGGTCGTGCCTTGTGACGAATTTTGGTGATCTGTTGCACTTAATTTTAACTGTTTGCACTTCCACTTCGTATTTAGTTGGGTTTTTGTCTTTTTCACTTATATTGTCTATTTTGGGAACTCTGTTCATTCCGTGTTACTGTTCAAACGGTAAATGGATATTAGGTTCACTTAACTTATTATATACTAGTCAGTGTGTTTTGCCCATGGCAAACTGTTTTAATAGTTATTTTCCACTTACTAAATAATGTTAAAAATTGTTTAAAATTATGGGTCTCGGTTTCCAACTGAAAAGCTGAAACCACGCACCTCCACCAATGTTAAGGCCTCGCTTATGTTAATATACTTAATAGGCGAGTGCTTGGCTAGTGAGAAGGTACTTTATACAATGTAATGATGAATGACTGTATGAGTGAGTGGATGAGTAAATGGTAGAGTGTAGTGTCAGTAGTAGACCGTGTACAGTGGTATGTATTTATTAAGGTATGGTTAACTGGTACAAGTTGTGTCTATCTCACTCAGTAGTTCGCACTACACTACCAGACTAGTGTGTGGAAGGAGCTGAGCCTCCCTCCGTCTCATACTTCCTATTTACATTCCATTGAATGCTAACATTAACATTACTATAAGGACATCGTATGTACGATATCCTAACAATGTCCTCAATCCTCAACGTAGGATTTTGCTAGTATACGTATTGAGATCGAACATAAATGACTTACAATTGCTTTAAATATTACTATTTTAAGTATCCCGCCTGTCATTACTTTTAAAATTCGGTTAACGGGTACCCATATTATGAAATGCTTCTAGTATCCATACTGAGATTTTCTATTAAAGACGTCATCTAAACATCACGATTTTAAGGATCCCCCGCGCATTAGTTCAAAAATTAGGTAAACAGATTTCTTAACACAGGATGTTACAAGTATACACACTAGGATCGTTCTTAAATGACGTTATCTAAATATTATCATTTTGAGGATCCCCCTATCATTTGTTGCGACTGCACATTTAATCAAATCAGAAATTCAGAAAGAAGAGGTAGAAAAAAAATCCGGCGCTTCGCGCCGGATTTGCCTACGGTGGGCTCGAAGTAGATTCTGAGCTTACAGCAAATATTGACTTTAGTCAATCGATGCATCTTTTCACATTATTTACATAAAATACACTCTATACCCTCTAAAATGCAATATTTTAGTGACGACATTGTTGGACGATCCTAATATGTACAATAATAATATTCCATGCTAAAAATACTATTTTACATAATGTTTGAACTGATAACGGGTGTTTTTTCAAATGATGACATTTAGACAACGTCATTTATGGACAATCCCTGTGTGTATACTGGTAAAAGTAGATTTTAAAGATATTAATCTACTAAATTTTGCATTTACCACTAACAAGGATCCTTAAAATGGTGATTAAGTGATGAGGTCATTTATAAAGGATCCCTGTATGTATGCTAGAAAAAGACGGTGTTAGGGATATCTATTAATTTGATTTTTTAACTAAAGACAGAAGAGATTCCTATAATCAAAATAATTAAATGACGTCATTTTTAGATCATCCTTGCATGGCTCCTAACTTGTGTAACCCTGGAAGTTGAAATTTAATGTATAAATAACTTATACATAAGATTTACTGGACACTAAAAATTACGAACTGCGTGCCATTCAGTTAAAGTATGTTCCTTAAAATTGAGAATTTAAATGACGCCATTAAAGGTTGGTCATCAACTATCTATAAGCTTCGTTCGTATGTTCACAGCATAAAGTAAAAAAAGTTGGGGTGGGTTTTCTAAAATGAAAACTTTTATAGACGTTATTTATGAACGGTCCCTTTCCTTCTACGATCAACGTACGTATGTTTACAGCATAAAGTTAAAAAATCGTGAATCCCACCCGTTTTTTATTTCACGTTGAATATATCATGGTATAATGCAATTGGTTTTTGCCGACATTCCGTACTCGATGCAGATAAGCATAGATTTCTCCGAGTGTAATTCAAATACAGGATAGCGGACCTAAAATATTAAGTTCGTATGCTTGACCAGCTTTGGGTACGGACACAAATGACGACACCTAAATTTACCAAAATTATAAGCCTACCCACCCGCTTGTCACCTTTTTAAGCATTGCTTAAATGGATTCCCTTACCGTGTAATGTCAAGTGACCCACCCTTAAGGTAAGCAACGCCATTTGTGTCTGACCCCTACCAGCCTTAACGTCGTCAAAACAAAAAGCAGCCGGCTCTTTTGCAAGACACGAAACGTAGCAGGACTTTCTGTTGGAACGACGGGGAACAAAGCCAACTCGCTTACGCGACTCTATGTATTTTATGGGTTCCATATCTGACACGCTCAAAGATTCGTATCAGACATTTCTTAGCTCAGGCCATTACTGACCCATTGCTGTTTACGGGACTGTAGGTGTCGCGTGCTCCATTCCAACCTTGGCTTCGAGGCTTCATATTTTTAGGACGTATTTTACGATTGACCCTGAATTTCCCCCCTCCCCCCCTGAACCTAAAAGGGATGATTTGTTGAGTAGAGGAGCATTAGCTTGCGGTTGGTAAAGCATTAGGCATAAGAATTATTTATATTTTTAATATTCTAACTTGTTTTAATTCTTAACATCTCCCCCTCCCCTCTAAGAGATAATTTGTGGGGTTGGGGGTGCAAGTATTTAAAGTTTTTTTAATGGTTTTAGCAAGAAAATTAAGATTTTTGTGACGTCATTTGTGGGTGACCCCAAGTACACCCCCTCCCCTTAGGGAATACTTTGTGGGTAAAGGGTGCAAGTATTTAAAGTTTTTTTATGGTGTTAGGAAGAAAATTAGGAGTTTTGGGACGTCATTTGTGAGTGACCCAAAGTTCACCCCCCCCCCTAAGGGGATACTTTGAGGGTGGGGGTGCAAGTAAAAGTTTTTTAATGGTTTTAGCAAAAAAAATAAGATTTTAGGGACGTCATTTGTGGGTGACCCCAAGTACACCCCCTCCCCTTAGGGGATACTTTGTGGGTGGGGGGTGCAAGTATTTAAAGTTTTTTTATGGTTTTAGCAAAAATAGTTGAGATTGTTGGGACGTCCTTGTGGGTAACTCCAAGTACACCTCCCCCCCCCCTTAGGGATTCTTTGTGGGTGCGGGTAAATTCTTCTGGAAACTTCTGCGGGTAGCTTGTGCCGATTACTTGTGCATGTTGCTGGTGCATTGACTGGCGCCTGTAACGGGGCCATTTAGCTGGTGCATTTGGCTGGTGCAAAGCGGCATATTGAAATTTCGACTGTTGCGTGTCTGGTCTATTTAGCTGGTGCATTTGACTGGTGCAAAGGCAAATCACCCGTTTTTCTCCAATGCTTTTAGATGGCTATAAAAGTTGGTCCAGTCAACTGTTAATTGTGAAAAACTGGTTAGTTCGATCTCTCTCAAAAACGATAGGGCACTTCTCCCTCGCTTTTGTGACCATTTAAAATTGGTTTGACAAGCATCACTTCAAAACTGCGACCTGTAGAGCATAAAGAACAGACGGACGGACAGACAGACAGACACACAGACGGACATGACCATTACAATAGATGCAGCTAAAGCTCAGCATCTAAAAAGTACACGGATAGATTCATAAATGATGTTGTCTAAGTATTATCATTTTAATAATTCCCCTGTTATTTTTTGCGACTTTATCGAATAAAAAATTCAAGTGAAAGTCAAAGTAGAGTTAGACGCTGTCGTAGCTCAAGCGTTGCCACAATATGGTTCTACTTGTTTATTAAAGCAAATATTCGCTGTAAGCTGAGCATCTACTTCTGGCCCGCAGTCGACAAATCAGGCACGAAGCGTCGTATTTTTTTATTAAAGTCAAACTGAGTTGTAAGCTCAGCATTTAATTCAGGCCTCCTGTTGACAAATCCGGCGCGTAGCACCGGATATTTTTATTAAAGCCAATGCTTGCTATAAGCCCAGCATCTACTTCTGGTCAAAAAATCAGGCCTGAAACGCTGAATTTTTTTTATAACTCTTTTTAGATGCTGAGCTTAAGCATCTAATAAAATGGTCATGTCTGTCTGTCCGTCTGTTGGCTGTACACAACAAGTCACAGTATTAATCCGATTTTAATGGAACAAGTTTCAACGGAACAAGGGGTTACCCATAAATGATGGCATCATCTTGGTGGGTAAGAATAAAATAAACAAAAATTCTGCATCTGTAACATGTGATAACAATTGCGTAAATTATCGAGGAATTCCTGAACTAGTGGATTTACCTTGAGCTACACACTTTACAATAATGCTAACGATAAAGAGAATTTTAATACCCACCCCTTTTGCTAATTTACAAAAAATCAAAATTTACTGTAAGGCATGGTTTATAAATGATGTTACCCAAATTAAAACTTTTTTAGGACCGATTCTTCTACATGTCATAACATCAACATAATTTGAACCGCTATATGTAATTTGTCTTCCAAAACTGACTTGACCCACACCATAAGGACTACATCATTTTTGGACGATCCCTAATGATGTAAAACAGCATTGTTAAATTATTTTAATATTCTGATCTATAAACAGAGTTGATTCAATGCTTTTAGCCATCTACAGCTCTGATCACATTTAGAGCACACAGAATGATCACATTATAGCACCACTCCCGAATTTGACACTTCGGAGTTTCATCAATTTTATTGGGGACTCTCTGTACAAAAATCTTAAACAGTATCTTCAACTAGTTGATAATTGATGTGTTAATCACGTAGCAAGTTGTTTAATTCTAAAATGTACAACACTAGAAATTTTAAAATTTGAAAACTAGGAAAAAAAATTCGGAAATTCGGATTTCTGATGCAGCTTGTGTTTTAGCACCAGCCATTAATGACACTTAAGGCAAAATCACATATACGAACTCTACAACTAGTTTTCCAATTCGCACATTATTATGCATTATTCATAAATATCGTTATCAATATATCTTCATTCTAACAACCTTTGCCCCTCGTGCCATTAGCTTAACCGTTGCATAAATAGCAATCTTTGACATGCGAAACCACAAGTAGCAAAGTTGGATAAAAGTGTTGTAATGTTTTTACAATTGCTTTTGTTTTTCTTGGGTAACAGTGGAAACCTAAACCGCAGCTATCTTCGCAAATGAAAATACTGAAGAAGCCCAGATCAGTAATCCAAATTAAAAGAACGACAAAACACCTCTTGAAATACTAAAACAAATAGAAGCAAAGAAAGTTAAAAATTAAAAATACAGAAAAACACAAATTAAAAATTATTGCCAAACGCAGAGCTAAAAACTTAGAAAAAAAGAAACAAAAAGAAGCTAAAACGCAACAAAAATTTCAGCAACAGAAAGCTAAACAGTTAAAAACCCATAAGAAAGAACAAGAAAATCAAATCCAAAAGGAAGCTCAAAAACTTGTTATCCAAAATAATATACAGGCTAAAAGACTTAAAAATTAAAATTTAAAAAAGCCAGAAAGCTTGCAAACCAAGAAGCACAAAAACTAAGAAATCAACTAAACAGACGATATCAAACATCTTCACAAAAGCTACAAACAAAGCAACAGAATGCATCGAATTATCAAAAGCGAAAACTAAATTCATATCTAACTAATGAAGACAACCCCAATACCTCACCATGTGCTATGTCTAAAAACATTGATTGGTTTTCTCTAATTAAGCAGCAATATGATTAAAACATGAAAACATGGCCTTCAACATGTTGCAATTTTTGTGACCAAATAAAGTATCCACTTGGACTAAAAGAACTGTTCTTAAAGCCCAAGATATTGACACACTTTACAGCAAACTTAATGTTGAAACCTAAGCAGAAGACTTGCAGGTCTTGATTTGTCATACTTGCCATACTTACTTGCGAAAAAAAGATGTCAGCTCAGTCGAAGTATAAATTAATGATTGAACCAGAAACTCCGACTTGTAGAGCCGAGTTGTCCTCAATGGGAATCAGACTCATTGGTCAAGTAAAACGTCATCTTAACATTTTCAGAATATGAGGAATACAAGGCAGTATTAAATGCAAGGCACAGCTATTAATTTTGCACAAGCTTTCAATGAGATTTCAAACCAATAACCATTAACCGCAATGAAATCAGAAGTTGTTGTCGTAGCTGAAACACTTAAAGATGTTATAGCAAAAACAGTTTTAAATCAGACTAGAAAAGATAATACAGTCATTGACTTAGCTAAAAGAAAATAATATCCTGTACCAAAGTATTGAAATTGTAAGCAGAAGTAATGACAATTTGAATATAAACAACACAGCCACCTAGTATTATTCAAACATCAAATTATATCCCAAAAAACAGATATGATATTTTGCAAGGCACAATCGCCATTGATTAATCAAATATGCAACTTTTTCCACAGCATGGAGAAAAGCAATGTACTTCTAATTGCGCAGTGTTCATTGCATACAGTTTTGCTTAACATTTAAATGGTTTTTCTTCTAGCTTACTAGACTAGGTATTGATCGACGGAGACAAACTTTACCACTAAGTTTTTCAAAATGCATCACCAGCTAAACAAACTGAAATTGAAAACAACATGGGATTTCTAAATTCTGATGATATAGCTGGTAATATGTTACTACAAAATGAAGACATTACAGTCAACTTTTAAGTGTTGAACGACAACGCTATAAATGTGAATGCATTGCCTTAAAAAGAAAGATCTTTTAGAGCTAATGGACAAATGTAATCAACATAGAATCACCAACTTTAGAACAATATACAACACTTCCTTCAAATTGAAGCAGAATCCTGCATTGTGACTACATCCTAACGGATACTTTTAGCATGCAATTGCACTAGTATGCATACGGGGATTGTCCGTAAATGACGGGTAAATACAGGGATTGTCGTAAATAACTATTTTAGAGATTCCGCTTGCTATTATTTCACGAATAAAGTACATACATTTGTTTAACATGCGATCCTACTAGTATGCATACGGGGATCGTCCGTAAATGACGTTATTCAAACATTACTATTTTAGGGATCCCATTTGTAATCAGTTTAAAAATAAAGTAAACGGATACCTTTAGCATGCGATCTCACTAGTATGCATACGGGGATCGTCCGTAAATGACGTTATTCAAACATTACTATTTTAGAGATTCCGCTTGCCATTATTTCACGAATAAAGTACATAAAGTTTAACATGCGATCCTACTAGTATGCATACGGGGATCGTCCGTAAATGACGTTATTTCAACATTACGATTTCAATAATAATAATAATAATTTTTGTATCTTGAATTATAGAGATTTTTCAACCTTAAGGTTATAGCCTCACTCATTACAATTTTATTGTGTGATTTAAAGATCCCGGGAAGTAGTATTATCCTAAATCGCACTGGGCTTCGCATCATTGAAATATCTACACTTGTAGTATTTGGTTTTCGTCGCTTATCTTCTACGCGGACCACTTTGCAATAATTTATTTTACGTCCTTATTCAGGAGTTTATTAAAGACCTTCCGACCACAATTGCTCATGGACGAGGAAGAACAAGAAGGTAGAATCAAATAGGCAGAGGTTTTCAATCCCTGACTAAATGAAATACGCCCGCTCGCCCACCCCGCCAGCTAGCCCTCCAATCCTCCACGAGCGAAAGTCGCAGCAGCTACTTGCAGAGTGGTTTGAAAAGATGTATTGATTTGGCTTATTACATTCATGCTTACGCTCGGAAGCAAGCAGACTTATGTCGTCTATTATTGCTATCGCCTCTGTCACCATTAGTACTTTAGACAGATACAGATAAACGAAAGCAAACTCACTAGCTTGAATATTCAACCAAATCTCAAACTTCCCTCCCCAAGCCAAGTATTACCACTGTACCATTCTCGTGCGAGAGGGTCTAAACTGGCTGCCGGCAACGGTTCCCACCATAGATCCAAAATAGAATCCGCCAAGGATAATTTAGGACAGAGCAAGCTCCCCTAAGCCACGAAGCCGTATTAACATTACGATTTTAGAAATCCCCTTTGTCATAATTTCAAGATAAACGAAAACGGATATCCTTAGCATACGATCCTACTACGGGATATTTATACAAAAATGTTGTATAAAATTCGAAGTTTTAGCGTGTTGCGATAATTTAATTTTTAAGATTTCAAATTTTATTCAATACTTTTGTAGTATGTTGCAATAATTTAATTTTTGAGGGGAGCCGGGGCTGGTGGGGTGGGGTTATTTCGGGGTTTTTCGAGGGAATATGCAAGTAATACATACATACATACATACATACATACATACATACATACATACATACATACATACATACATACATACATACATACATACATACATACATACATACAGACATACATGCAAGTTCCTCCTGCTACAGTCGCATCACAATTCTTACGGGTTTTCCCGGGTTTAGTTATTTCTACGTTTCCCAGTTCAGATATACGTTTTGGCTGCCGGGGTTGACCTTTACCGTTTACTAATTTGAAGTATAAAAACAATTGGCAGCGAGCGGCATCCTCAAACCTATACTATAGTGGTTCGTAAGGAGCGGCATAGGAGTGGATTTGTGCGGACTCTCCTCCACTTCAACTAAAGTAGGAAAACAATCGGCGACAAGCGGTATCGCCAACACTATGCTTCAGTGGTTTGTAAAGAGCGGGATAAAAGCAATCTTGTGCGGACTCTCCTCCACTCCAATCAAAACTTTGTGAACGATGAATTCTCTACATATGATTATAATGCATACATGATGCTTTTATGAGAGATTTAATGTAGATAGTAGCTAAGTAACGAATAAATTATGCGTGCCTAAACCTAATTAGCACACGATGCACGAGTTAGGGTATTACTTTTTGTACACGCTTAGAAAAGATCTCAAAAAACTTTTAGTTAGGTCGAGCTATCACATTAAGGTGTTAATTTCAACACGATTACCATTTAATTTCAAAATTTTTGAAGATAAAGAAACATGTTAGCTACGTGAAACACCGCTGTATGTCGTATGTTAATATACCTACACCAAATAATGTTACAGTTGACCGAAAATCGTTAAAAAACGACCCCGTTACCACCACCACGATTACCTATCACTAAAATTCCACTTTCATCAATACTAACAATAACCACCACCAATGAACACTTCTAAAATTGAATATCTATACTACCATTACTAATAATTGCTGGATAATTCCTTACTCTCAACAATGCTCAGTACTCACAATTACCACAACCAATAAATAATATATATATAATGGTGGTGGTAAACGATTTCAGAAGTGTTACCGAACTTCTACTATCACGCATTTCAAGATTGTACCACTAGTAGTTACATCAGTACAGTCATTGCCGTCAGTGGTACCGTAGACTTTAAACGAAACCTGAAGGCTCACTGATGGTTCCTCTATGATTTAACAATTGTTCTTTAAACATACAAAGCAGATACGCCAGTGGTTATGCCTAACCAAAAATAGCATGTTTTCGTAAAAAAAATGTTCAAAGTTAACAATAGCAATAATAAAATGTTTTCAAAAACAATAAAAATAACAAAATCGTTCCAGAAAGAGAGAAAATCTTTGTTAAGTCACTGTTGCACAATTGCAATAGCTTCACAGCTCAGTATTCAAGACAATATATTCCTAAATAAAATTTAAACATTTTAAAATAAATTCAACACATTATATTACGCATAAATAAATTCTAAGTATGTAAATGATGATTATAAATAAATGATTATAACAATAACAAAAATGTATTAACAATTTGTAGTACTGTTCCAGGCTCCAGCCATGTACTTAGGTAAAGTTTGTGCGTTGGTTTTCGGTTGCTGAATTGGTAATAAAAATCCGGCGCTTCGCGCCGGATTTGGCTACCGTAGGCCCGAAGTAGATGCTGAGCTTACAGCAAATTGGCTTGGTCACTAGTAAACAACGCTTTTCAGATTGTAACCAAAAACTATACGGAACTTTTTCGTCGCACAATTATGCAGCACTTTTCCCTCGCACTTGCGGACGAAAGTTGTTTGTCTTTATTTAGTTGAAAAATGTGACCTGTAGTGTGTGACCTGTAGCTTGTGCCTGCAGCCATATAGACAGACAGACAGACAAACAAACAGATAGCCAACACCATTTCAATAGATGCTTGCTCAGCATCTAAAAAAGTTTAATGTTGGAAATAAGGGTACTTAAAACTATGATATTTGAAGGACGTAATTAAGGACAAACCCTGAATATCTATAACTAATATAAATAAGCTCATTATATGTATGTTAAAATAGGCCGAAAAAATTCTAAAGTTAGAAATAGGGGTACTTTAAATTACGATATTTGAAGGACGTCAATATGGGCGATCCCTGAATATTTATAACCTATATAGGTAAGATAATTACATGTAGTTAAAAAAATTAAAAAAAATTTAAAATTAGAAATGGGAGTAGTTAAATTAATATATTTAAATGACGTCATTATAAACGATCCCTCAATATCTACAACTAATGCGGGTAAGTTTATTACATAAAAAAGTTTAATGTTGGAAATGCGGGTTCTTAAAACTATAATGAGTGAAAGACGTCATTATGGGCGATCCCTGAATATCTATAGCTTATATAAGTTAGCTCATTACATGTATGTAAAGCAGGTTGGAAAAAAATTTAATGTTGGAAATTTCGGATCTTAAAACTATAATATTTGAAGGGAGTCATTATGGGCGATCCCTAAATATCTATAACTAATATAATTAAGCTCAATACATGTATTTAAAGCAGGTTGGAAAAAAGTTTTATGTTGGAAATGCGGGGTACTTAAAACTATAATATTTGGAGGACGTGATTATGGACGATCCCTGACTATCTTTAACCAATATGATATGCTAGTTCATTACAAGTATTTAAGTTAAAATAGATTGAAAAAAAATTAGTTAGAAATAGGGGTACTAAAACTATAATATGTGAAGGACGTCGTTTATGGACGATCCGTCACCATCTATAGCCCATTTTCGTGCGTATGTCTGGGACACCCGTAGTAATAAATGGGAATCTGTATAATGGTGAGGAAGGAGAATTTCTATTGCCTGAGCTGGGGCTCGAATCGTGGACCTCCGTCACGAGCTTCCAATAACACACTCACCAGTCAGTCTCAATCACACGACCATTATACCAGGCTGCACTATGAACGTACATAGTAGTAGAAGCACCTTGACTACTAATGGAAATCCGAAAAAACTTTCCATGTGTATTTTATCAGGCGAAACTTGGCAAACTCTCAAGTAGGTATTTACATGACATGTAAAAGTCGTACCTTTTTGTTTATGCCGACACAGAATTCTGATTCTTGGTTCACTCAGCTACTAATTGCGGACAAACTATTGATGCGATGGTTACAAAAAACAACAGGGTTTTATTCCATCTTGTTAACGATCATTTAAAATTTATTTGAACAATTTAAGTTGAAAACTGTGACCTGTGGAGCACGACAAAAAAAACATCGACAGACAGACAGACGGACAGAGCCATTCCTATAGATGCTTAAGCTCAGCATCTAAAAATCAGAAGTCAGAAGGGAAAAATCTATTAAAAGACGCTGAGTCTTTTACTGTATTTGGGTCACGGTGTATACGTAACAGTGTATACGTAGGTAATATTAAAAGACGATACGGTGTATACGTAGGTAATATTAAAAGACGCTGAGTCTTTTACTGGAAATGGGTCTGTGCATACAATGTATCGTAGGTAATAAATGGTCCACAAATGATGTCACTCAGATTATCACCATTTTAGGACCCACCCAACCCCATGCCATCAATGTAACATTCCGCTTACAGTTATGTTGGCCATCGCATGTCCATCCATGTACCAATTACATCGTTTATGGACAGCCCCTCGTTACATTATCGAGACTTGGTACAATGAAGGCTAGGGCTAGAGTGCTAGAGCTAGAGGCAAAGATCGAAACAAACTAGAGCAGATGCAGCCGCAGCCCGCAGCCGACAGCAGGGTAGGCAAGATTGGAATTCAGAGCTGAAGGGGAGAAAAAGAGAGAAATAAATTTTACGAACAAATTCACTGACATGCATTCATGTTTGCCCTTTTGGACACAGTATACTAGATACAATTTTTGTGTATTTGATATTTATGCTTATTACATTACGTATTAAGTATTTGACATTGATGTTTATATTTGATAAGATACAATTTTGTTTTGTTTTATTTTTTGATGTTGGCACCGGGATCATATATGTGGTTGTGGTAGATTCTGTGGCTTCCGCGGATTGCTTCACTCAGTACGTCTTCCATGACTAGTACTGAGAGTCTAAATTGGTTCCGGAACGCTTCAAAAAATTTTAAGATCGTTCCTCTTGCTCCAATAAACAGACCAATTACTTCTATTTCTTTAAGGTTACATTTCAACTTGAGGTCGGGAATACGGGGCTCGTATATTCTTTTCTTTTCCCTGTCAACTTCTTCTGGCTGATCAGCATGGGCCTCAAAGCGTACGGTGGGGTCGATTATGTAGCCTTTCCTTTGCTTTTCGTTGTATGCTAATATATCTACTCTTCGTGGTGTCCCGTCCTCTTGAATGCATGGCAATTCAATATAAGTTGTGTACCCGTTGGTCTCTAGAGCTTTTGCAATAATTTTGACAATTTTGTTGTGGCGGTCGTTTCGTAGGAGAGATCCCTGCTTGCAGAATCCGAGAACGTGGGGTAAGCTTTCAAACTCGTTACAGCCTTGAATTCTGCAACGGAGGTTCCCGGTGTTTCTGCCTGGCATGATTGGCAAAAGCAATGAAAAGCATTGGAAGTCAAAATTCTGCTAAATTCAAAACTCGCCTTACCATTCTCATTCGCATCTCCATTGCGTTAGATTGACTGCTTACTGTGTGCCTACTACTAACTACCCAAAATTCAAAACTGGAATTTTAATTTCAGTTTCCAACCGGACTACAATTTAAGATAAGGAATTGAAAATGAATCCTTTGCAGTTTAATGTAATTGGTTTAATGCTCTCTCCCGTCTTGATTCATACATTTTTACGGTTCTGATAATTCGCCTGTTTTCTTTGCTCTTTCAAAAGAGTTGTTCGCAGTTTAGTTTCAAAGTTTAGGTTAGGTTATAGTTTAGGAATCAAATATGATCATCCCCATTTCAAGCTAGAATCAATAATTGTGATCATCTCCATTCAGCACTAAAAGCAATTCTAATCATCTCGCTTTTTAATGAATAAGACTAATGTGGTGTGTTAATGATTAGTTAGGAGTTTTATAATTCCAAACTGTGTACCTTTCGGATCATCCATAAATGACATCATCAAAAAATTGTCATTTATTCTCTAAGACCCTCCTGTTATCAGCTTTCTTGTTGCGTAAATTTCTATTTTAAGCATGCGATACCATCAATGTCAACCAAAGTAAGGCTGCTTGATCATACCCATGACGTCATTTATGGGAGACCCCTTAGTGTTTTAAACTTGCAACAACGACTTAATTATAAGTTTTATACTTTTTTGATTTCGTTAAACAATTTCATTTGAAAATTAAGGCGTTCGAATTTCATTTTTATTAAATCGAACTTCTGTAAGCTAGAAAATTAAAAAGGTGCAGTAATTGAAAATTGTTTTCTATTGGTATTCGCATAAACAGCACGGCGTAAGCTAAAACCCAATAATAGTAATAGTAATGTGTATATTTGATACTTCGTCGACGATATTCGTCTGACCGTTCACCCGTCGTCTGTTGCCCGCACGCTACAGGTCTAACCTTTTAACATATTTTCTTCAAACTACTTTTTGAAAACCAGAAATTCGAGCAGGCAGGTCTGTATTGTTTTTTAACTTTCTTCGGACTGACCACAATTAGCAGTTGATTGGATCCATGTCAAAATTTCTGGTAGTAAATAGCAGCACAAACGGGTGAATGGGCCGGACATAAATAAAGCCAAATTTTTATGCCACCCACCTACCTTGTCAACCTCTTTGGTGTTGCGTGAAAGGATATATCTTTACTATGGTGTGTCATATTTTTCCGAATGACCTACCCTCAACATAGATGGTACTATTTGTGTACAACTCCAATTTCTTGCATTGTACACGCTTGGAAAAGATCTTAACACCAATGTGGTTAGGGTGGCAACAGGTTAAGCTATTAACTTTGACAGGTCTAGTAGTAAATTTTGAAATTCGCGAGGGTGGGGAAAGCTGTGAGCCACAGGTAACACCGCTGTAGTTACTGAAACCGGTTAACAAGGTTAGCAGTGAGCCTAACAGGTTTTGTAGTACGTGTTTTAATTAACACCATACGTGTTAATTGCATAATAAAATTACTGTTACATATAGCAACACGATTAGCAGCATACTCATTCTAAGTTTACACTGTAAATCACTAACCGTAGTCCTGCTGACCGAGGCTAACAGGATTCACTGTGGATGTCGCAGTAACAAGGAAGCATTTACAAATTAACAGTAAAGTAGTCAATGCACTCAGCTTATTGTAACTGCGTTACCGCGTTAGCAAGTCGTGCAAGGGGGAGGGGGAGCGAGCAGTTAAGTGAATTAGCTTAAAGTGAATGAAATAAAAAATTTGCAACATATGAAAACAACAAAGCAATATCATTTAAACTACAGATTTTTGTAGTTCTGTGTCGTGATTTTATTATTGACTGGGAAATCGAATTTGAAAACATGTGATTTTAAGATTCTGCTTTTACAGATTTTAAACTACCACAGGCCAGAGGTTTTTAATTTTCACGTTCTAAATTATGCACTCAGTAGTTGAGACTACAAGCTATTAATCCAAACTAGCCAAAGATTTCTGGCACTGCTCGTCTATCAGCGCCAGAGACTGATCCATTTTTAGGCATAATCTTTACGCGCACTACATCTACTATATTAATACTAGCAGCACGGCCAGCTGCCATGCAACTAGGGTGTTGTTTTGGGCGCCTCGGTGTGTGGAACAAAAGTTTAAAGAGACTGCACAGTTGTTGATAATAATGTGTACATTACCAGCAGCAAAGTATTTTTATTCTCAACATTGTTATAATATTTTTAATTTTTTACGACCTTAACTGGGAAACCCATAAATAACTCCACAAGGGAAACCTTGTAACAATTAAAAGACAGCTGAGCGCATAATTGTTACCCTTCAAGACCTAAAAGGACATTCCATTAACAGCGTGACGTACAATTTGTCCCCTTGAAGATAAAAAATAACTCCTCAACAACAGTGTACAATTTGTCCCCTTAAAGACAAAAAATAACTCCTCAACAACAGTGTACAATTTGTCCCCTTGAAGACCAAAAATAACTCCTCAACAACAGTGTACAATTTATCCCCTTGAAGACCAAAAATAACTCCTCAACAACAGTGTATAATTTGTCCCCTTGAAGACCAAAAATAACTCCTTACCAACACGGTGCATAATACGTCCTATTAAAGACCAAAAATAACCTCCTATGTCCACAACCCACAGCCCTAAATCTCGACAGCGTCTGCTTTTATTCGCAGTATTGCCTAAAAATTTGTTTTCACTGTAAATTTTCAGTGAAATGGTTGGTAAAAATTCAACGAGGTTACTCAGGTCATAAATGCTTCTTTTAAAGGAATATATTGTACATTTTAAAGTTTTGCGTACACAATTTGAGAAAAACAAATAAAAGTGGTAATGGCAACGGGATCGTCTACAAATTGCGTTGGTAGGGCCAATGAGTCTACTCAGGTATTGCTGTCTACCTATATTAAAGATATTCATTCAAACAATGAAAGGGGCGTTGAAAGGTCCAAAAATATAAATATTTTGATGACGTCATTTATGGACGACCCCAAAATATTTTAATGACAACAGTCCCTACAAAGTAGGTTTCTCCTTGTTTATAGCGTTATTGGCTTTTTTTGAATTTCTTCGCGAAATAAAAAAATGAAATTTTCTTATGGGGTTTAACATGCGAAATAAAAATAAAAATGGTTTAACATGCAAAATGGTTGTTTTTCGGCAAATGACCTATGACCTCATTACAGTTGACCTGCGACAAAAATGATTAGTAGTACGTTTGCTTGCGACCTTAGGTCTATCTAACACATATGATCTTAAGTTGAAAATCGGCGCCCATGTCGCGACCTTTCCTTGTTAATAAAGGGACGTAGTTTGTACAAAAGTAATACGTATTTTGGTGTCTTGTGGTCCGTGTGTTGAAAAACGGGATTTTTGGTTTTGTTAGAGTAAGTCACAGGGACCGGAAGCATGAAACAACACACCAAATTAGTCGCTTGTGAGATGAGTT
Organism: Dicyrtomina minuta; assembly: GCA_949802685.1. Taxonomy (NCBI): domain Eukaryota; kingdom Metazoa; phylum Arthropoda; class Collembola; order Symphypleona; family Dicyrtomidae; genus Dicyrtomina; species Dicyrtomina minuta. The sequence continues at coordinate 52,026,510 of OX461809.1, forward strand.
AATATTATTCTTTGATATTGTCAGGGTTTGACCTTTACGACCTGCCACGGTCACAGGAATTATTGTACTAATTAAAAGGTGCAGTGAAGAAATAAATATTGGTATTATATATTTAAAATTAATTATTTTCTGTGTTATTGCGACTCTCATGGTTGTCAGCCCGGGTCATTTATTGTGCATCGCCATTGCTAGTGGTTTTGCAGACAATTTAATGTGGTGATTTAGTGCTGGACGTTTTTTAAAATCACACTTGCCGAACATTTAGAGTACTGTCTATTTACACGGCAATATTGTGAAACTTTGAACTTCATTACATTTACGTTTTAAGTGTGTTTGGCACTTTGGCATTTGTTGTAATACTTCCATTGCTAAAAGCTGAACTGCAATTACAATAAAATGGACTGCATTTGTTTGGAAAGTAGTGTGGCGAACTCACTATGACCTACTACTCAACTACTGACACTGCTCATGACCTAACTAGTAAGTACTTATGTCAAGACGAATGGCGGCCAAAGTATGCTCGAAGATGCAGGCTCTAATATTTTATCAATTTATTTTACGGATGAGAATCAAATGACAATTACCGAATTAATGACAACACACCACGAACTTCACAATTACATACGGGTAGTTTATTTCGAATCAAAAATATTTGAAATTGAAACTGAGATTCAACTGAAATGAATAGAAATGGAAATGAAATAAACACAATACTGGCAGTTGCTAGAATCGAACCTGGAGAGAGACTTGCAATGCACTGTAAAATACCTGTTGATTCTGAAATACACGCACACACAAATACACATAATACATATACCTGCACATCGCGTCATTATGTACCAAACTATAAAGATGACAATTAGTTTAAACTACAATTAGTTCGTGGTCCGGTAGGCCAGGCCGGGTCATGTGACGCTCTCTCCTTCCTTCTCCGTATTTAGTGTGTAGCTTGTGTTATGAGTTTGTGGACGGTATCTTGGTGCTGGTGCTGGCAATGGTCATGGTCATGGTTGCCGTGCCGTGGTTCCATTAGTAGAAGCGGCTGAGCTTTTTAAAATAGTAATTATCGTTTGTTTTTTCAATTCTAATCTAATAGGCGTACGCTCAGCGCGTATTTAGTTATATAAAATCATCCTAGAGAGATGACAGGAGGTCAATGCTACCTGACCTCGTGAAAGCTGAGCTTCAAATAGAACTTAACTACAGTTTATCTTGTTTTGAATTTTACTATTTCCTTGGATTACCCAAAACCTAGACACGCTAAAGAAAGCAAAATGTTCTGAAAAATATCTACCTAGGAATATTATATTTAAATAAACAAATAAAAAAAATACTTATTTACAAAATAATCCTAATTAAGACGCGTGATTTGATGCATATTAAATTAATTTAAATATGTACTTATGTTCGTTAGAGTGAAATTGTTGTAATAAAACATAAGCGGTATTCACGATTACGCTACAGCGTCTGTTGGTGCTACTTGCTGTTTGTGCTGTAGCACGAAAATCGTCCAGAATTGTGAGCACACTTTAAAAAACATGCTGTAGCGTCGAATGTTACTGTTTCCATGGTTATTAAACATTTATAAAATAAAATACAGTAGTACCGTAAAACTCAAAACAGATTCCCAGCTTCTATTTGAAGCATGATCCTCTGCCCGTATCTACATGTCACATACCGCCTCTATTTGAGGCCCGGGCTCTATTTGAGGCCTGGCGTCTATTTGAGACCAGGCGCTATTTGAGACACGGGATGTATTTGAGACCCGGGCTCTATTCGAGAAGCGGCCTCTATTGGAGACTCGGCCTCTATTTAAGACGTGGGCTCTATTAGAGACTTAGCCACTATTTGAAACCTGACCTCTATTGGAGACTAAGCTGCTATTTGGAGCTTTACGGTGTACATCATACATACTTTTTATTTCACATTCGAAGCTTAATTATATAAAATTTATTAGTTGAACTCAGTATCCGTGGAAACCAAAGCAACAATTGCTACAGCGCGCTGTAACACGTTATTACTAATTTGCTGTAGCATAAACAGCAAGTAGCACCAACAGACGTTGTAGCGAAATCGTGAATACCGCTATAATTTTAAAGCGTTTTAAAAATTAAATTAAGTTAAAATTAGGAATAAATTAAATTAAAATTAAATTTGAAAGCGTCCCGGAATTGGTAAGCCAAGTTCTGTCAGACCTAGTCCATCCAGGACGAAGGCGGCTGATACCTTGCAGATGAGCGTAAATCGGCTCGGCGGTGTAGATAGTGAGCGGGTAAGAGCAGATTCTCGGTCCAGACCAGACAATGACAAAAGGTCCAAGAAGGGAAAGCCTAGGAAGGGTGGAGTGGTCCCGCTAGCATTTGAGGGCGTAGAAGTACCATGTAAAGGAAATTCTAGGAATTTGTCCTTTACAAATATTACTCGGCATTATTTATATTTAAAATACTTAAATACGAATCTGTAAATTGTCTTAATAATACCATTACACTAAATGCCAATAGTCGAAATGAGCTAGTTGCTCTTCAAAATAGGCTTAAAAAAGTAACCACTTTTTTACAAAACTCTACACTATTCTTATGTGTAACAAATTGGAATATGATCCCTGTTGATGTTAATTTTAATATGTACTTATGTTCGTTAGAATGAAATCGTTGTAATGAAATATTAGAATTTTAAAGCGTTTTAAAAATTAAATTGAGCTAAAATTAAGAATAAATTTAATTAAAACTATATTTAAAGCGTCCCGGAATTGGTAAGCCAAGTTCTGGCAGGCTCAATTACAACATATTTAAAATTTTTTATACTATGTACAGAATAGTAAATTTTAAGTATATAGTGACTGATTATACGTTCTAATTGATACTATTAGAGCAAACATTAATATTTTATACACCACTGTAGACGGTACGCGAAATAATTTTACACACAAACTAAACATGTAAGTTATTGTTATACGTGTTCTAATATATAGACCTGTTACATATACACTATGCAAATCCCATTTTTTCTTAAAATTATTCAGCACTTTTAAAGATTTTTTTTAGTTAAGCCTACTATAACTGATTGTTCCTCACTGCCGCCAAATTCAAATTGCATGGTGCTTACTCTTTGTGAGAAATGTCTGTTTTAAAGAAATTTTTAATTGAAAATTTAACTTCTTTGGCTAACAAAACCTTTTTTTCGCGAATTATTTTATTTCACTCACTGTAATAAGTGCAATAATATAGTCGTTTTACTATAACTCATTTCAGTATCGATCTGTTATTTTATATGATATTTCACTTGCATATATTTATAAAGAAGAAAATTTAAAAACCCTTTTTGAACTCAGCAGGTGGCTGATAACCAATCGTAACAATAATTATATATACGATGCCCAGCTTCCATGTATTTATTTTCATTAATTTGCAGTTATAGTAATTATTTTTTAATGTATATTCTTGAAATTCAAAGTATTTATACCGTACGACTGTGACAATAAAGCAATTACTTACTAACTAAGATTAGAATCAGTTTATTATGGTAAATAATTTTATAAACAAATTGTAAGTAAAGTAGTACTAGTAGTTATGATTTATTGCGTTTTGGTCAATTGCCCATACACAAATCTTTGTAACAAAAATGATTCATATCACAATTGGGTAAATTCACAAATAATTGGTATCAAATATTTTACAAAAATTTCAGAAATTTTACATATTTCTATTTTTCTATTTCTATTTTTTTTTATTTTTTCCCCATCTAGCTAGGAACTTTAATTTTTTTCACATAGATACGATTGTACAAAGTATAGAAGATTGTTAAGTAATGATATATCATAAGATTTTAACATACTCACAAGTTTAAGTTTTGAGGATCTTACATTATCAGAAAATTTAACAGATACTTATTTTAGAGTTCGAAAAACTGAGGACATTTAAATAAAAAGTGTTCTATAGAGTTTATGACATCCTTTTGACAGGTTTTACAATTTTTTACACAATTAAAGCTTACACTTGAATCATCTATTCTAATTCTAAGATTTTGATTGTCAGCTAGCTAAATTTGAGCAGAGTCTGATTCTATTTATGTTTCCTCCATAATTGATGTATTTTGCTATCGAACGAACTCTCGCGGTAAAATCAGGATTAAAAGTAGAATATACAGCTCTTTCTACGTCTTTTTACAACGACGGACCTGTTAACGCCTCAACTTTATTTTCAAGCTCGAGTTTTATGTTTTTACTCAACAGATGTTTCTACAAAAAACCAAATCCAGAGTCCACAAGTTTATTTTTAATCTGAGTTATCCAGTTATAGTTTGCATTGTTTTTCTTGTATTGGTCAAGAACTTTGAGCTTTGCAAACAGCAGTCTCGGTACCCTATTTGATTCCATCTCCAGAATTTTTTGAAGGTAATTTAGTGCCTTTTTAAACATAGTTACTTCAACTCTGCACCTTACAGTTTCTAATCTAACAAGATAGTCAGGCGTATTTGCGATCGTGCTAGCACTATTTTTAAATAGCAACGTTGCACTGGCCTAATTCTGTCACCGTACCTTAATCTCGATACCGAGCTGCGGTATAGAAGTTTTGCTGCAGTAACTGATTAAAAAAGTTTAATTCTGCTATCCCAAGAGTTGCATTTGCTTCTGCATAAAACTTCCTAAAGACACGAGATAGCTCTTACGGACTTATTGACAAAATTGTTTGTTGCCTCATAAAACTATGTAGCTCATAATACTGAACCACACAGACACCGTCAAGGCCAATAAGGCCTATAGCCGATGTCCCATTTTAACAATGTTTAATTTTGGCTAACGGGTCCCCCAGTGGCATTAGAGAACGCCACTGGATTTGCTCGTAAAGACCTGATTTAATTCTAACTGGAAGAAAGTAAATATCTAGCAGAAGAAAAAAAACAACCTTACGAAACCTAGCTTGAAAAAAAGGATTACGTCACCCAACTACTATTGGTAATTACTTGGGGCATCATCATGTAAATTATTGTCTAACTATTAAAGACGCAAAGCACAGGAGCGTAAACTACAGTCTGCTTACTACAGTCCATTTCAGAAATAAACCACACTGCTTATTGCTGTCAAAGCTTCCCACACATAATCCACACCGCGTAAGTGCAACACTGCCACACAGAAGACCACCCACACGACAAGGGTGTGAACGGATGCAACCATTACGTGCACATTGTAGAAAGTAAACCATCTGGCAACACCGCAGCACAAACTAATGTAGAATCTATGTAAAAAATCTCCACCGCAACACAATGAGGATAACATTTTGCCAGATTAAACTTCCTTGAGGTGCTCAAAGAAAGCTATAAGAGGTAAAAGTTTGATAGGAATTTCAACCCTACAAATGAAACAAACTTTTTGTCTATCCTAAAAGTAAGTTTGAAGATTCACAACAACGTTTTACCTAGAAACTTTACCAGGGAAAAAAAAGGAAGAAAATAAATTACTCCCAAGTAAGTAGGCACGACCTCCTCGTAAGGCTGTCAACGTGCGAGTGGACAAGCTAGTTTAACATTGTGTTTTTTTAATGATCTTATTGAATGACGAGATAACGTAAAGGAGCAATCACAAAAGGTTGGTTTGGTCGGACGGACGGACGACTTTTTGCCGGATGACGGGTCAAACCATCCAGCACTTTAAATGTCATCCGTATCCGTCCGTACCCTATCACATTGGACTGATTGGACACGGACAAAAAGTAAAAATAATTTAACAACCAAGGAAAATGTCACATGAATTTCGAAATGCGGGAATTCAATCTATTTCGGAATCTAGAAAATATTGTTCATTAAATAAATCTGTTTTTAATTATTCTATACTCACGTATCTAATGTAAATGAACAAATTTTTTAAAGTGATTTAATAATTGAAATTTGTATCAACAAAGCAAAAAATTTTATTTGCGACATTAGCTTTGTCTCTGAAATCACAAAGACAGTACTGGGTTCATCCAATTAATAAATTGCGGAATCGTTTGGGCGATGAAGTGAAGCTCAATATAAAGTTTAAAAAATATCCAGACAGGTTCAAAAAAGAAACTAGATTTACGCCGGAGCAATTTTCTGAGCTACTTTTATTTACAGAAACTGCATTGCAAAAAGATCCCAGCAGAAGAGATTGTATTATTCTGCGAGTTAGGCTTTATGTTACATTAAAGTAAGATAGAAACTAATTATGCATCATGATTATTATCCACTGCACATGAGAATATTTACGTATAATATTGGGAGAAAGTAAATAATGGTGAAAAAAAAAGAAATATGAATATTTAATATTAATGACAGGTATCTTGCCGTGAGAAAGATATTCGAACTTCAACGAGCAAAAGAAATGTATCCATTTTGTCGGTTATTTTTATTACATTATTGCGGTTAAGCCTAGGCGTTTCTTTAATCACTTTTGGTTTACCCATAATTTAATCTATAATTAATTATAGTTCTATATTATGAACGACTGAAATGTAGTGAAATGGGCGACGGTGTTGTTCTACAATTAAAAATTTATCGTTTAACCGCTGAAAATACGTGCCGCGAAACATAAATCTATCGTTTTGCCGGATCAAAGTTGAAGTCATTATTTTTTATTTCAACTTTGCTCCTGCTGGATGAAACTGGCCGGGTGGGGAGGCCGGCCGGAGACGGAGGATGATCAATGTGAAAGGTGCTGCCGGATACGGATCAAATTTTGGTCGGAGGAGGAATCCGTACGTCCGTCAAAGTCTATGTGATACCTCCTTAAGTCTTTCACTGTTGGTTTAGGTCTTTTAAGCATTCATTTGGGATCACATCTAAACCTGGGCTTTTATTTAATTTATTTCTTTTTATTGATTTTTCTAATTCAGCTAAAGTAACCTTACAGTCAAGAGCAGAGTCCTGTACTCCTATGAAGTTAACTCCTATTTGTTCTCTTGGCAGCATCATTTTATCATAAAAGTCTTCCCAAAGTTTTGGTGAAATTTGATTTCTACTATTTACTTTGCTTCTTCTAAAACGTTTGACCGTACCCAAACATTGCGAGCTATTTCTTACATTGTGCAGCTATTAAATTATTTGCGAAAAATATTTTCTTTTCTTTTCTTTGCAGATCTGTTTAAAAACTACTTTTGCATTTTTAAATTCCTTGTAAGCTATAAACTCATAATTTTACCTTTTACACTTTATTTTATGTTTTTTAACATGTCTTTTCGCTAGTTCACATTCTTGGTCAACCCACGGTTTGTTTCATTAATTGGGTATTACTATTCTATCACAAACTAGTTTGTTTTTATTAGCAGCTGTGAACATACAATTTACTAAGTAGTCATTCATTTCATGTACAGTATTGTTTTGATTATAAACAGAAGTAATTTAATCAAGGCTATCCTTAAACTTATTAAAATCTTGTTTATATACTTTAATTTTGTTTTTAATTAACCTGTTAGTAGGTTTAGCTGTCTTTTCCAAAATAGTAATGTTTGCTACAATAGGTACATAATCAAAGAAGAAAATGTCTAGACATTCAAAGAATTTAACTTTTTTCATCATATTTTAATGAGCAAGACAAAAATTAAGCACTAACTTTGAACGAGAGTTCATGTGACCAAAATTACCTAGGATATTCTGGCTTATTCTAATATAAGGAATAGCTAGATAATCATTTTTAATGAGCTCCAGAAACGATAAGGCAGCCACGCCTCTTTACGGTTACCGACCTGATAATTAAATTTTATGCAAACCACTGATCCGGTTAACAACCGATAGCTAAACCGACGGTATTTCGCCGTCGGCATAAAAAGCTGACTTTATTTTAGCACAACAAAATTGATTTCTACATTAATTGTTCTGTTAACATGTTCCTCAAAAGGGTGAAATGTTCTATCTACATGCTTTTAAAAAGTGTAAAATGTTCTATCTACACTTTTCTCAAAAGTTTAAAATGTTTTATTTACATGTTTCTTAAAAGTGTAAAATGTTTTATTTGCATGTTTTTGAAAAGTGTAAAATGCTCTACCTACATGTTCCCCAAAAGTTAAAAATGTTCTAGTTACATGTTGTCGAAAAGTGTAAAATGTTCTATCTACATATTTTTGAAAGTTGTAAAATGTTCTATCTACATGTTCCTCAAAAGTTAGAAATGTTCTATTTACATGTTTTTAAAAAGTGTAAAATGTTCTATCTACATGTTTTCAAAAGTTGTAAAATGTTTTATCTACATGTTCCTCAAAAGTTAGAAATGTTCTATTTACATGTTTTTAAAAAGTGTAAAATGTTCTATCTACACTTTTCTTAAAAGTTTTAAATGTTTTATCTACATGTTCCTTGAAAGTTTAAAATGTTCTATTTGCATGTTTTTGAAAAGTATAAAATGCTCTATCTACATGTTCCTCAAAAGTTAAAAATGTTCTAGTTACATGTTGTCAAAAAGTGTTAAATGTTTTATCAACATGTTCCTCAAAATTTAAAAATGTTCTAGTTACATGTTGTCGAAAAGTGTAAAATGTTCTATCTACATGTTTTCAAAAGTTGTAAAATGTTCTATTTACATGTTCCTTAAAAGTTAGAAATGTTCTATTTACATGTTTTTAAAAAGTGTAAAATGTTTTATCTACATGTTTTCGAAAGTTGCAAAATTTTTTATTTACATGTTTTCGAAAAGTGTAAAATAATCTATTTACATGTTTTCGAAAAGTGTGAAATTTTCTATTTACATGTTTTTTAAAAGTGTGAGGTGTTTATTTAAAATACAGCGGCAAACAAGCCGGTAGTTGGCGCGGTGCTTGGGTTTGTATCAGCATGCTGGTAAAACGTCCGTTTCTGCATATTTGTTCGGTGACCGCTTCACTGATAAAAAGGCGTAGAGGCAGTAGTGTTTTAACGTCATCAAGCGACTGACGTGTTTGGTTAAAAGCCGAGTTGGCAACAATTTCTTTATCAGAGTTACCTCATCTCCCTATTCTTGAGTTAAAATCCCTTTCTAGAATGAGGTTTTCTCTTAGGTTTGTTGGTACCGTTGACTGTAAACTTCTTCCTATTAACTTCCACCCTGAATCTTCCCTAGTATTTATAGACTTCTTTTAGCTGCTCCTCTTTCAATTTTCAGAACAATTGAGTCGAAGCTTTATACTTGGCTTGATCGGTTTTGCTGAAACACGGTTAAATTTGTACTTTGTCAAGTATGTCCTACAGTCTTTCTTATTTTCAAGAATTTAAGACACATCGTGAATGCTGTTTAATTTATTAAAAAGTGGTGGTGGTTCGCCTTGTGTCCTCTGTTTAGCTCTGTTTGCGTGGACAATTTAAACTGTGTTCAACGCCAACTTATTGTGTAAAAGATCTAGTGCATATTCTTTGACTTTGCCAGAAACCCGGAGTTTGGAGATCTTTAATTTTGTTCTTCTGTGTTCATTTTCCACTCTTTCCAGTCTTCTGGTCATAACAGCTAGCTGTTTGTTTAAACTTGTGATTTTCGTGTTTGCGAATGCCACTTTACTTTCCATTTTAGATTGGCTGACTCGGATTTTACTTTTCAGAATTGACAACTTTCCATTTATAGCACTTTTGAATTAAACCATTTTTCTATTTATTTCCGACATAAAAGCTGTCTGATTGGACTGCAACTGAAGCGTAATATTTTTTGCGACCTTGTTCTTAATTTGTTTGGCCACAGCGTTGAGTGGGTCAAATTTGTTGGTTGACAAAAGCAGCAATTTCATCTTAATCACCCATTCGAATCCTATCAAAATATATGTGTGCAAGTATCTTTTGACCTATTTATTATGGACAGGAATAAGATAGGCCTACGTATGTAAGAAAGAGAAACTTAGCTTGTTTTTACTTTTTAATAATCTGAGTTGTTGATTTTCTGAGTTTTTGACTTATCTTTTTTCTTCAAGTATGTATATTACACAGATAGATTGAATGACTAGCGTAATGATGATCCAACTTTCAACGGAATAGTCTAGACTTTACACTTTTATGTGATTTTTGATCGACTTTATGTACTTATGGTACATAGTTACTTCTTTGGATGTTTAGAGTTCCAAATTTATTACTATTTTTATGTTAAAAACCAAAAAATTAAAAAATTTTGAAGAAAAGTATAGTGTATAGTTCAGCGCAAGTGTTACAATGAAACATCGCCAAAGGATATGACTATTGTTGACATTTGTTTAATTCTTACTAGCAAAAAACTTTTGAATTGCAATTTTCTAAGAGTTCTGTGAGGCTAAGGATTTCATTATACTTAAGCATTTGTTCTCTGTATTGCAATTTTGTTAAAAACTTAAAAAAAACAATGTGTGACTATAAATATGATGAAATAAGACCAATTTTATTACGCCGTAGGTACTTGTTTGAGCCTAATACTATTTTGAAAACAAAAATACTGTTTCTAAATTTATAGATTGCGTTTAATGCTTGATAATTTTATTATCTTGTGCTTGAATAACATAATTATCGTTACTGAACTGTATTTAAAAGTAATAGAAGAGTGTTTAACATGTCAGTGAACGAGCAATAATAGTTTATATGTACAAGTAATGATAAGCAAGATGGTAGTTTAAAACCTTATTTTCTTAGGTTACTAAAATTTGTTTTTGCTTTATTAATTAAAAATTTACTGATTGCACTTATTTTCCCTTTTAAAGGTCCAGCCTTTTGGGGGCTAATCAATCCAGAATGGAGCCTTTGCAATAGAGGTAGAAGACAATCCCCTATTAATTTAGAGCCAATGGAACTTCTATATGACCTAAATCTGCTACCCTTGAGCATCGATAAGGACAGAGTAAGCCATATATTTGGAAATGCTTGAATCGTAAATAATTGCAATTACCAACTGCTTTTGCGACGCACTTTTGTTATTTACATTAAAATACCGTTGGCATATGTTTTTATTACTCTATTTACAGTTTACTTATCACATTTTAATTAAAACAAGCAATACAGGCGCAATAATTATAGTAATAATGAAGATACATTAGATGTTTTTTGAATTTGTGAACCTAAATTACACGTTAAGCGTATTGTTGTCTAATTTTGAAGTTGATTTTGAGTTTGTTTAATATAGAAATTTATAAGGTCAAAATATTTAGTTAATAATGCCAATTAAATGCCGCACTTTCTAATTATCAATGGCAATTGTATTGAAGCAGTAAAAATAAAAATCCTGTATATGTTCGAGATAGGGAGAAGGACAACTTTATAAAAATAAACTTGACACTTGTCCAACGACGCTAGCCCAACGGACTCAGTAAACGTAGCACAATTTTGTTATACATAGTTTATGCTTGTTAGTAGAAGTATGTTAATTAGAGTTTTTAAATAAATAATCAGTTAGTGTACAAAAAAACAAATGATGCACACATATTTGAACAGACTTCTTTAAAACAGAGATTACTATGTCTTTTATGATTCTATCAGCGTACTAGGTAGATAGTTGGTTTTTAAGAAGTCAAACCAGTCTCGATTTTTTATCCAGTCTTAATCACGCTGTAAGAATCACAACTAATTGTATAAAACTTTTTTTTGATAATTAAATCACGTACGAAACAATAAGATCTAATAATATAAAACAAATACATAAAACCAAATTATCCCATAGTCGCGTCGTTGTTAGTATTTTTAACATATTTTTGTTTCTTTTAAAGGTTTTAAACCCCTTTTTGTAGCAATAATTCCTTAGTTTTTATAAAGCTACAGATCATCATTGGTACTGTTAACATCTTGCTAAGCCAACAAAACATTAAAATTGTAATAGACAACATTAATTTTTTACAATCAAACCCAGTGTGAACATTAAAATTATTTGTACCTTAAACTACAATTATTAAAAAAAAACTATAACCTTACACACTTCAAACTTGGTTAACATACGCATCATCTGTCTGTCTACACCCTGTGACCCCATGACCTCATCCCCTAACCTAACAGCCAATGAACTCCCCCAAGGCCATCTAAGGGTCTTCCTCCGTAAACTTAACAGTGTACCGCTATATTGACCCTGCGGTCATCGCCCACGTAAACGTAACAGTATGACGCCGCCATTGCCCCGCCCCCTTTCACTTTATTACTACTGTACTGGTCAATTTTATCGCAATTGTACCCGCCCATTATTCCTTACAGTACACTTAAAGTGTACCGCCACTATGACGCCATCGACCCGCCCCCGTCCATTGCCCCGCCACTGTACCGTCCAAGGGTCCGCCACTGTACCCGCCATTTACCCCCCACTGTACCGTCAATGTGTATACCCATTGTACTCGCCCATTAACCCCCACAGTACCCCTAAAGTATATCGCCACAGTCACGCCACTTTCATGGGCCCCTTTCCTACCACGTGATTGGACGGCGCCATTGACATGTAACCGCCCCTGCTAAATAATCCGTACACGTCACAGGGTCAATAAAGTGTCAGTCACTCTGACGTGTCAATCGCTGCTAAGATTTATTATGTATAACGTATATGGACTGCATAAGAGCTCGTTATAATACAATTTAAAAATAAATTTTGATTAAAAAAATATTTTTTAATATGCAAAATATGTTATATAGTTCATAGTTATTATGCATTTACGCAATAATAATAATATTAACACGACTCAAAACTACATTTAAAATAATAAAAAACAATAGGGCAAAAAATATTAAAATTGACATAAATGCACCACATCCTGCAACGTAAATAAAAAATTTTGAAAATGTCTTATTTTTAATACGTAATCTTTTATGTACAGCACACTTGTACATTTAGTATTGCTACTGATTAGAATGACGAAAAGTAGTGTAGTATATGCACAACCAAGACAAGAAAAATTTATGTAATTTCCTTACTTACGTACAGCTCCATCACCATTTGATGTATATAAAAAAACAAATGAAACCCTACATATTACATAGGAAATGCTCTGCTTACAAGTTTAATGGCACATTTTTGCTACTGCTTATTAGTATTTTTTATACTACGCAGCTCATTGTGAAGAATAATCACATGTCCACGTACAGTCTATGATGCATAACCACTTTTAAGCACGTTTTTGCTCCTTGCAAATAATTTATGCAAAAAAGTGGTACTCATTAAAAACCGTTACACAAAGCACGTCTCCATGCACTAATGTATTTTTTTGTACTCTACGTACGTAGTACCTTGCAACTAAATTATACAATATTTTCAATCTCACATCCTGGTCATTAGGTAATACTTATAAAAAATGCATACAATTGCTTAAAATAATTAATTTTTGCACACGTACCTCTGCTTATCTAACAATTTTACGTACTTTTTTGAACTTTTACATTAAAAAACTGGACTTGTATATAAAACCGTCCTTCTGGATATTTTTATTCCCAAACTACAACTCCTTTATAAACGAATCTTAGTTTCGGACAAAGCAGCACTGCTCACACAGCTTTGCTCAGACCCTATCATTATTCATGGAGCTCCAACGTCTCCACGTAGTCATGCCATGGCCAGGCGGTCAACATGTGACTATAGTGTCCTGACGTCGAGTGGTGGATATGACTGGAGGGTTGTCGGACACTTTCTCCCTCGGAATGTTTTTACCCGGAGACTTAATTGTTTTTCTGGAATTGTACTTAATGACTTTAAACATTGACTTTGGGGGGGGGGGGGTTGTAAGTTTTAGCACCTGGAATGTTACTGGACCCTGTCATTTTTCATGGAGCTCCAACGTCTCCACGTAGTCATGCCATGGCCAGGCGGTCAACATGTGACTATAGTGTCCTGACGTGGAGTGGTGGATATGACTGGAGGGTTGTCGGATATTTTCTCCCTCGGAATGTTTTTACGCGGAGACTTAAAGTTTTGTTCTGGAATTGTACCTTATGACTTTAAACATTGACTTTGGGGGGGTTGTAAGTTTTTGCAACTGGAATGTTACCGGACACTATCATTTTTCATGGAGCTCTAACGTCTCTACGTAGTCATGCCAGGGTCAGGCGGTCAAAATGTGGCTATAGTGTCCTTACGTGGAGTGGTGGATATGACTGAAGGGTTGTCAGAAATTTTTTCTCTCGGAATTTTTTACCCGGAGACCTAAATTTTTTTTCTGGAATTGTACTTAATGACTTTAAACATTGACTTTGGGGGGGTTGTAAGTTTTTGCGCCTAGAATGTTACCGGACCCTGTCATTTTTCATGGAGCTCCAACGTCTCTACGTAGTCATGCCAGGGTCAGGCGGTCAAAATGTAGCTGTAGTGTCCTGACGTGGAGTGGTGGGTATGACTGGAGGGTTGTCGGAAATTTTCTTCTTAAAATGTTCAACAATATTTTTAGGAATAACGTTATTTTGATATTTTGATTACCTGCAATTATCAGAATTTAAATAATGCTCTTTGCTATTAGTTACAATGTTGCTAGGCTGTTATTGAAATATGAACTGCATGTTTCCTTTATCGTTGTTTGAATAAAGTTACGTCATGTTTAATTTTTAAATATAATTACATAAAAATTATTAAACAAATAATGTTTATACAGTGTAAATGAAATGGAAATAGGCTATTTAATGCATACCGCTGCAAACCAATGATGCTACAAAATTTGAGAAAGAATTATTCATTCTGACATGATATATTCAAGTTGTAAACACAAAATATTACATTTAACTTTAAAAATTCAATCATCTTTAACTTTTTCAAAATATTTAACTAATGTTTGAAATCGAGCTTTAGGGAAAGAAAAAACTGGTCCTGGCTACTTGCCATTCTTTTCTTTTATCATTTTTGTTGATTTGTTATTTAGATACAGCACTGTATCTACCGTCGTAAACTAGTCTGACTCGTACAAATTGCAAAACCAGATCAGGCTTCTCCCAAAAAATACGCTTATCTTCACTATCGATAATCTTCATCACATCATTCTTTGGACCACCTGCGAAAAAAGCAATAAACTCGCTTTTGGGGTCAGCTTTGTGTTGTTCTATCTGTCCAAGTATGTTTTGAATAAATTCCAGCAGCTTTTCACAATCGTAGGAAGATACACCAAATTTAGTTGGCTTAGCATTATCGCTATTAGTTTGAGCTAAATAATGAATGTGTGACTCAAATTCAGGGTCCTAATAAGCGCGAGTTATTATTGCTGTGCTTATATGATATGCCGCGGGGTTGTAGAACCATTTTCATGATGCCAAAGTCACGTCTGTTAGAGCCTCTATGTGTTGACGTTATATTTCCATCGATCCATAGTTAAAAAGAGTTTTCTTTTCAGGTTTGAATGCTGAGCCAAATGTCCGCTTTTTTGTAAAATATAAAATAAAAGTTTGAGTTTTTAATTAAAATGTGATTTGAACTTCGTAGAAACAACACTGCAATTTTAAAAAGCGACTTACTAGAATGATTTTAAAATTCTATTTTGGGTTAGATGATTAAAGCAACTTGATGTTTGAAAATGATGGTTGAATGAGAGTGGGTTGTCTCTTTTATACTCTCGTGAAAATCAAAAAAGTCAAATACACATCTTGCTAGATCCGGATGAAGTAACCAAGGTTAAATAAAAACGTTTGAAAATTACCTTGTGGTTGTTTGGGATTTTCCATTTCGTTTTAATTTATTCCAATTACGTTGTGCTTTAGGTAATAACTTGCAAATTGAATTATTTGATGACATTTGTAATTTTTCAAATGCTGTCCAATGCGGAATATTTTTAGTTAGAGTTGGTAACGATTCTTGCTTTTTATCTGGTTTGTCATTAAACGCGAGTTGTTGGTGTACATTAGTTGCTTCAGGTAGTTGGTTTTGCAAGTCACCAGACGTAACAGGCGTTGTATCTTGGAAATTAACTCTAGAATTATTAAGTGAATAGGGCAGGGCTACTTTAGGTTGAAAGGAGACAAATTGCAAAGTAGTTTCTTGAAGGTTATAGTTTGTGCTGTCTTTGACGATGAATATATCCATTAGTGTTTTGTACAACTTAGGTTCAATAATTCTTATCACTTTCGCCATTGTTTAACCTAACACAAATACGTTCTAAATTAGCAATTTCAAAAAATACTGTAGCAAGCAGACGTTGTATTAGAGCTGCACTTTTTATAAAAATGACGCGGATTTTTTTGAGAAAAGGTTTTACATTGCCTCTGCATGCAGATGAGCACTTTTTAGTAAACATTATCATTTTATTAACCTCGGATTTGTTGAGCTTACAATCAAATAAATTAACGTTTGATGCGCATTCAGCTATTGCTAAAAGTTAATCAAACGTAGCTCTATTTATACAATTTACGTAACGTTTAGCTTTTTTTAAATAACTCACTCCAGATGGAATTAATTTAAGCAAGAAATTTTGTACTTGTTCTAATCTTGTATTCATTTTAATGAAATATAAATTAGAAAATTCAATTGATCGGGATATAAATTTGATCGCACCCAGTACTTAGTGTTTGTGCTCTTTGGATGCATGTCCAAGAAGAGATAACCGTGTTTACGGGATAAGACTGCGTTAATATACGCTTCTTTTAAAAAATTGACTTCTCTCGAACACACCTGTCGTCCAATATTCGTTTCAACTGATCTATCTCGTCGAAAATCAAATATAACTAGATATTGCGTGGATAAATTAACGTCAGGCAACCCTGATTTAAAAGCATTTTGCATAGGTAGTATCATTGAAACTTCTCTATGATGACAGTATTTTGTAAAATATTTAGTGAGTAATAAATTCTCAGGACTGCCTTTTTTAGAAATAATATCTAACTGATCATCTACAATATAAAGAATTGGAAAGTCTTTATGTTTTTCAAAGTCATTAATATTATTAGAAAAAATAACGTCAGGATCTAGTTTCTGAATTTCATAAAATTCATCTTGAAAGTCGCAGTAAATATATATTACTTTTTGAATTGGGGTATCTATTATAGCTTTTCTATTTAATATCAAATTAAGTACAAAATACGTCTTTCCTGCAAATGATGGACCATTTATGTTCATTGTTAATGGGGCCTTTAACCTAAAATCTACAAAATAACTATTTGATTGCGATTGATAACTCATGATTTTCACGTATGCAGTAATAAATATAAACTAAACGTTGTTTGAATTTTTTCCACGGTTTTATTAAAACAATAATTAAGCTATTGTACAGCATTTTATATTTTTGCAACATTGGTTTATTTTACTGTCTACATCATAAATTTTGTACGGATTAAAATTGCAAATGGAATTCATAAATTTGACAACTATGCGATCATTTGATCGTGTATTTAACGTAAATTGACTTACACACTCATGAAACAAAGTTCCAATTGCCATAGAGTAGAGAAAATACACGCAATATGGACCACATACAATTGAATTTGACGATTGTAATGGTGACCAACTTTTATAACTAATTCTTGCTGGAGGACCTAAAATATTTTTGTACATTTCCTAAATATGTCCAAATGAGTCAAAATAGTAGCATTCTCTTACTGATATAACCCAAAAGCAGATACAATGAGACCCTGGACTGTTATGGTTATCCACATCAGTTACAACTCCAAATGGAAATTAATTATAGTTTAGAGAGGGTAAAAAAGTGTCAGCTGATGTAACGTAGACTAGTACTTTAATTTTAGAGCAAGAAAATAAAATACAAAATGCTTCAGTTAACGAAGTAGTATTCATGATTACTTGGTTATTACTGATCACCTGTAATACTGTAATCACTGTATTAAATATTTGTCTTGAAACCACAAATATAAAATGTATTAAAAGTACAAATCTTACCATTTGTGTAATTATCTCTTGTGACCCCGTTTCCTAATGCCGGCCAAGAAGCTGCACTCTTAAGTGATCTTACTCCCAACAGAAAATTGTCCGCATTCGAGTTGTTTGAAGTTTTAACGCTGAATGGTATACTTTTAAATTCTACAGATTCTGCGTTCCAGGTTAATGATAATTCAATTAAATCTTTATGCAGAAAGTTAAACGGACTTTTATCAATTTTTTCATTGTAGACTGCGCTTGATACAAATCCTACTGTAATAATTTTAGGTACTTTTTTCAGTATGATTGCATCAGTCATATTACTAGTTATTCCCTAAGATAATGTATACGTTTTGATTCTCATATCATTTCAGGGAAATAAATACTTTTTACCCTCGCCAATCAAACGTTTGTGCTCATTAACAATAGTCAATGACACAAATTTACGACGAACATAGAGTATAGCTTCGGTAATATCATATCGAAATGGAACGCCAATCACACTTGGTTCCTAATCAAATCAAATTTCAGTTTCAGGAAATACTTGATTTTCTAGTGACTCACTAATTATATCAAGAACGTCACTAACGTTCATTTCAATAGGTTCATTCAGGCTAGTAATCTGCAAATCCAAATCGAAGGTACACGTGTTCTTTATTGTTAATTTTTTCATACTTCAATTGATTAAATGTCGTATCTGATTTGTACGTCCCTGGAAAAAACTTTTCTCAAGACAATCCTAGACAATTGATATGCTTCTGACTAAACTGTACATTCAAATTTGGATTAGCATCTTTAAATTCAAATTGAAATTTGTTTTCACCATCCCAGGAAATTTCCAAATTTTCAGCTATATTTTGAATTCTATGGACTAAATCACTGAAGTATTTTTTATAGTTACTGTGTTCAAGGTTGGTTACATGTTTTAAAATTGGCACTATGCCCCTAAATGTTTGTGTTATTTCAAGCAAATTGTCTTCGTTTTCCAATTCTTCGTATTTAACTTAATACTTTGTACTATTTGGTATTTCGTCAAACATTGCTTTACTTGCAAACTCAATTGAAGCGTAATATCCTGATGGAAATATGGTTCGAGTAAAGCCTAAAATAATTGCCAGTTCCGTTGATATTACAACGTGTTGATTACTTTTAGCAAAATTATTGTGAATTGTAAGATTTAAAGTTAGAAAGTCATTTTTAACAGGTTATAATAAAAATTTTAAAGAGATTCCGACCTTTTTAAAAATACCAGTAGCGTCTGATATCTCATCAGGTAGTGGTATCAAATCCTTTTTTCCGAGATAAAATGTGGTAAATTCAAACGGTTTTAATTAGGGAAACAATGGCGATACTGGTGCGAGAGTACTCGTTGTCAAATTTTCAATTGGCAAATTAATTACCTCGAGACCTCGGCTGTCTGGTTGTGTTGTAACAGTAGGAGTTTCTGCGTTATACAAAATACCTAGCATACCCACTTCATATCGATTAAGCTCAAACTCAAGTCCAGGGGCTGGTAGTTTACACACAAAGTTTGAACTTGTATTTTGCGGGGCTTGCAAAATGTCAGCGTCGCTAGTCAGAGTGACGTAAATGCTTTTACTTTGACGATACATGATAATTGCTTATTATGCAATATTAATCCTAAAACCGTAGAAATCTTCTTGAAGTTGTTCACTGTTTAAATCTTTAAGAATGTACGTGTAGGGCTTTGTTTCTTGAACGGCTTTTATCTTGAATTTTTCGATGCTCCAATTAGCAGTATATTCTGTCGAGATGACAAATCAACTGATGAGATTAATGAGAATTTCGAAATTATATATAAAAATAAAAAGATAACTCACTTTTCTTAAATAAATCCTTGATTTGAGGAACTCGTACTATATCAGCTATTTTAAACTTTGGGGGTTTTCAAAAACGTTTTGTCTTACTGTCAAGAATTTCTTTTTTAAACATAAGGCGCCCAACCTCATGTTAATTTTGTTTGTTTACCTGAACAGGTTTCATACCTATTGTCTAATGAAATGTGTTATTAAAGGCTGTTGTAAATTGTGGTAATACATCTGTAATTCTATCTGTATTACGTTCAGTTCTATATCTTTTAATTTTAGTAAACTAGGTACGAATATAACGCTCTGCAAAGTCACTTTTGATGTAAGAATGTATATGATAAGTTTTGATATTACGAGTCTTTAACAAGCCTTGAAATTTACTAGAAAGGAACTCAGTACCCCTATCAACAAACAAATACTTTGGATTTACCCCGCTTCCCTTAAGTATATACTTAAAACCCTTAATTATTTCGTCCGACGTTCTATCCTTTAAATATCGAATATATCCTTTCTTTGAAAATGCATCTATTACTACTAACACAAACGTGTTGTTGTTGTTTGATGACGCAATGCTAGCTACATCTTTTAAATCTGCCCCCCACACTTCGTTAATCTATAATGATTGTATCCTTCTGCGTGAAAAGTTTTTTCTTGCACTTCGGTGTAATGAAAATGAATCTAATTTGTTTAATTCTGCTAAAACGTTTGGTTTGTCTACTCATTTTTTGCGATTTGTTAAAAACCCGTCTAAACCTGAAAAAGACCCTGAAAAACGCTGATTTAAATATGATTGCCTAATTTCGTTGCCACTTTTCTTGCCTATTGGGTTATTCAATTCCATAATGTATGTTTGCTATACGAGATGCAGATAAATAATTAGAAAAATGGTAAAAATCATAGAGTTTTTATACGTTTTTATGTTATTTTCAAGGATATCTGTATATTTATTTATTAATTGCATTACATAATAATTCTACATATCCACAAACCAACTACCACATATAGTATTATTAGGTTTACAATTTAATTGCATAAAACATACAGACTCAATTAAGTATTGTTTACAAGATTTGCAACCCCATTAACATGATAGACATGCACATTTTTTTCAGCATCATTTTAATATGTCATTTCTAATTTTAACAGAGTTTTAAACGCTTTAACTGCGTCTTTATCAACATTTTGTAAATTTTTAGGGTTTGAAACAAAAATAGATTGGAAATGAAGCGCATGCTTTTTCATTAGAGGAAAATTTTTATTATTATTTAATGTTAAAAGAATGTCGGGATATTTTTTGAGAAGGAATTCAACCGGCATATAGGAAGCTGAAGATCGAATGGTCATTTCAAGCAAATCGTCTCGTATCCGTGGCGGCATAACTAACATTGCCTCCTTCTAGTTTAACGAAATAAGTTTACGCTTCTCTAGCGCAGAGATTTCCTCGTACAATTTGTTTTTAGTATTTCGGTTGTTGGTTGCGTTAAATAAAACCTCAACCATGGACGTTGGAATGTGGTGATCTGCACAATAGGCTAGGACAGATGCTACAGGTCCAGCAAGAGGAAAAGGTTCCTTAGCAAGTTCCAGTATGTCAAATATAGGGTATTTAGAGTATCCAGCATCACTAGTCACCTCTTCAGCAGCAGTTGATACCTTTGAAGAACAGCCAGCCATGGTTAAATCAAACTGTAATAAAAAAAGTTAAAAATTAGTTAAAAATAGTAAATGTCAATATAGTGGTTCTAACTACTTTAATAAAATGTACAAGATTTAAAATACCTAGTTGAGGTTAAATAATTTTGAAATTTTCTGAGAGTTTGTGTGTGGTTTAGAAATGCTTAATCGTTTTCTATTAGTCTGCAAAATTTCTGGAGCTACTGAGACTGTTGCTGTCTGGGGTTCGTCTTGGATTTTCAAAGAATGACTCTCAGTATTTATACTTCTCGGACGGTTCATTCGCAGCAGAGTCAAGTATTGCTGTTCAAGGTTAGCAAGACGTTTTTCTTTGTCTTGTACAAGGGCCACATTACACCTTTTTTCTGTGAGTCTGCCCTCTGCAATTCCAATGTCATCCAGAATCATAATGTCGTTTACGCTTTCTACTCTTAAAAACGCAACGTAGTCCATGCTAGAAAACATTTTGCTTTGTCAAGGACATATGCATATTTTAGGTAGATTTAGACCTTGCACTTTATGTAAAGTCAAACTGTAGCACAATTTTATAAAAAATTTATCCACTGATATGCTTTCATGATGGTCACGACGAACAAGGTATGGTTGTGAAAAAATGGGAATTCCACATCCGCGGGGGGTTTTCCATACTTTTGTTTTAACGTAAGAGGGAAAATTAATAATGTAACAAAACACATTATTTGCATCTAGCTGTTTTTCTTTCAACTAGTTTTCAAAGTACCTTTCCTTGTTGAATATAATGTCAGTCCCAATGCTCCTGCTGCCATTAAATAACCCATATCTAGTTGCAATATTCTTTTGAAGGATAACCAGAGCTTCTATAGCAACTTGAAATTGTACATCTCTATTAAAAAACTCGATTGGAGATGAAAAGTTTTGATAAATCATTTTTTGTTGTGGGCATTTACTTCAGCATTGGTCTAAAACACGTGAATATGATTTTTGAAACTAATTTGTTCATTACGTAATAACAATTTGCAATGTCGTTTTCTGATGTAATCAATATAACTTTGAATAATTTTGTTGTACCTCAACCTTGAGAGAAATTCCTTGAATCTCATTTGCTCAGTATCGTTGACTTCTTGACGATATATATGTTTTAACGTGAAGCACTGATCAAACGATTGGTAAACGTTTTGTGCTTCTTTTATTGCTTCGACCTTGGGGTCTCGAGTAAGCACAACAGGTTTGAACAGGCTGTAATCTAATATTGGTGGCAACTGTCCAGAATCGCCAACAAGAATCAAGTGGATATTTGAAAATGAAAAGTTGTTCTTCATTGGCTGTGATTTTCGAGTGAATCATTCTAGTAGATCAAAAAATCTCAGCCCCAACACCCCATATTCTTCTATTACTAAACATTGGATTTTATTGTACTTGTTTAGTTCACTTTGGGTTTCAAGTCTGTTTTCATATTAAAGTAGTTTGTACCGGGAATAAACTGATACAATGAATGGATAGTCTGACCACCAGCATTAAATGCTCCTAAACCAGTCAGACTGAGAACATGATATGTAAAATTTAAAGTTTGTTTAGCATGGTTGTGCAACGTATATTTAAAATGTTCAAGAACGCTGGTTTTTCCAACTTCACTTTCTCCGGTTATAATCATTTGTAGTGGTGTTTAAATGTCACGACCAAGGTCTAATGTACTTTTTACAGTTTGCACAATCTGTTTTTGAGTTTCAATTAAATTAACATTATTAACGTTGGGTTCTGCAATAGTTTGAGTGGGTGAAGTTTAAAACTAGTTTTTGACTGCACATTTATTTAAGTAACGTATGTTGTCACACAGGTCAGAATCAAGAGTTGCTATTGTATAAATTGTTTAAAATCGTCTGAAAATGCATTAATTAAAACTAGGGTCAAAATATGGAAATGGATAATTTGGCAACAATGACAAGAACACTTTATGTTTTTGTACAAATAAGGATGCACAAGTCGAAATTTCGCAGCAATCACACTGAACTCCTATCGTGCTTAATTTGCAACTTCTAAATCCACCGCGCTAAATATCTTTAAGGATTTCTTGAGGCGATCTACACTAAAGTAGAAAATAATCTGGGTTAAACAACAAACGCCAAGCGCCAACTAGTAGACTGCACTCGTTGCAACATGTGCAAACTGCCCCTTCTTTAGCTTTACAGATTAAACAATTGCAAATATTGTAAGTAGATAGCAAATGAATAACGTAATCTTTCATGCTTATCAGTGGCGTATTAAACGGTTTGAAAACCTTTTTGTTGAGCACACTACACAAATTGTACAAATTGCAAATGATACTTTTACTGAAAATACGATCTCGTATTCATACTCCTAAATTCGTTACATAACATCATGCAAGTAATTGTAAAACGTGCATACATTTTACACTGGTTCACGTGTACTTGTTAGATTACGTCAGAGCAGGACCTTGAATTGAGCAGCATAAAACTCGGGTGGGTGTAAGTATACATGACCAGTTCTGCTTCAACCCTCAAAGCATAAAATTTATTTTGCACAAGACGGCGCACACATCATCTTGCAAAGTGTATTAAAAATTAGCTTTTGAGCTCATTATCAGTTGTTTAGAGTAAAAAACTAATTAGTTCGTCAAACATCAATTTACACAGTTTTCCTTCAACAAGTTTTAACAGCATTAACCTAGCAAATCGCATTACAAATTAAATAATATTATTTTCCGATGCCTCACGTAGCGGAAGTGGTGATACAATAGTAAGTATTTAATAGTATTTTAAAATATAAAACAAGTAAATGTGTGGTGACATTTGTTTAAATAAAATATCCATGAAATTTTATATTTTTAATTTTAGTACTTGTGGTGTCGCATAAACGGATGTCATTTTTCAACTCGGACTCATCTAGAGTATAGAGCTCATATTGGCACTGCCCATCAATGTGAAGACTGAATTATATTCCTGAAATTTCAATACATCACTGCACTAGAGTAGGACAGCGAGGGGGCCATGCGGATGGAGGTGTTAATTCCAAAATTGATTTATCAGTATTTAAGGAAAAGTCAAGAAGCAACCGAGGCGCTACAGTATCCTACATTTATATCCCTACAAAAAAGTTTTTATAATTTGAAAGTATAATAAGTTTTATACGTGATGATTCATTTACGTTGATATCTCAAGTACTCAACTCAAGGCAAGGAGGAATTAAAATTCAGCTATGCGTGCACATTCTCTGGGAAAAAGAAATTACTGAAATGGATGATAAAAGAAAACAAATTGGAAAATATGAACAGGAAGATCGATACATGTATTCTGAATATTTCACGTTGTACGACCCAAGTGAAGTTGACAATTTACTTTGAACTGCAACCTCTGACATTCTTGAACAGATACAGGAATTTACAAATCGAGGATCTGGATGGTATGTAAAAGAAATTATTTTATTGCAATTGCGACTTGGTGAAATTCTCAAATTAAGCACTTTAAAAGGTAATGGTAAAATAGAAGTTCCTACCTGGATTAAAAATAAAAAGGGTAAATTAAACTTCGATGTGAATGACAAATGTTTTCACTATTGCATAGCTGCAGGTATTTTTATGAAAAATCATGTAGGTAAACAATCAATTCATCTTTGCAGAGCAAGCAAATGGAAAAAGTACTTAGATTGTTTTAACTCTGAGGGTATTGGAGATTCGGTTGATGTAAATAGAGACATTTCAATTTTTGAACAAAATAATAACATTGCAGTAAACGTTTTAACTCACAAAGATGACACTATAGTCCCTCTACGTCAAAGTTCATTAAGTACATCTAAAGTTGTTAATTTATTTTTATTATCTTAACCACAAAATTCTATTTCAAAACACCATTACTTGCTTATAACAGACATGAGTAAATTTATTGGCAAATCTTCGCACAAGGTCTATTATTGTCCAAAATGCTTATCTTCATTTAGAATTGAAAAGAAATTCAACGCTCACACAGAAATTTGCGTAAAACTTAAAGGTCAGGACTCTAAATTTCCAAAAAAAAAAAAGTTTGAAGTTTAACAGACTTAAAATGACCCTTCAATATCTCTTTGTGTTATATCACGACTTTAAATGTTTTTACACCCCATTAAACACAAAAAAAGGATCATCCACAACCTCGGAAACTGAGTTTTTACCTGCTAGTTATTCTTTAGTGGTTATTAACAATGTTGAAGGAAGGTTGCATGGTATTGCTGCGGAGTTTTATGATGGCAAAAATGTAATTAAGCATTTTTCAGAACGAATATCGTCATAGGCAAAACGTTTATTAGCAAATGAGCAAAGGACTTATAATTTTGCACACAGTACAGAACAGGCAAAATTAGAATTTGAAAGAGCTACTGCATGTTCAATGTGTCGTAAAGAATTTAATGGCTCAAGTTGCAAAAAAATATGGCACCATAATTATTAAACTGGAAGCTATTAGAACATTGGTACTATTTGCAATCTTTGCAATCTAAGGATTTAGTATAAGTTTGAATTGCCAGTAATTGCTCACAACAGTTTAGGGTTTGACCTTTATTTTATTACTAAATGTTTAGATTCAAAGCCTATTAGAACTGAAGATGTAAAAGTAGTTGCAAAAACAAGAGAAAAATTTATTGAATTGGAAATTATGTCTAAAAAATCCGTCGAAACTTCAAATCAAAATAGATTTATCAATGCTAAAGTTAGGTTTATTGACTCGTGTCAGTTTCTCAACACCTGCTTGTCTAATCGTGTTTTAAACCTTCAGAAAGAAAATAATAAGTATTTTAATTTAATTGATGACTGTTTAAAAAAAATGATATCCCACTTGGCTGTAAATTAGGACGTAGAGTCGCAAAATTTGCTTCTCAGAAAGATGTATTTTTCGTATAAGTTTTTATCGGGGCCCGAGGTGCTAGATAAGGATGTAGGTATGCCAAGTAGAGATTATTATGACAATGATTTAACAAATACAAAACTTATTGATGAAGAGTGGAATTTGGTTTTAGAAACATGTAAGAAATTTAACATTACAAATTTTAAAAGCTATTTACGTCTTTACAATATATTGGACGTTGTTTTATTAGCTGTTGTTTGGGAAAATTTTAGAATAGAGGGAATGAAAACATATAACTTAGATCCTACATATTGCCCAACAATTTCATCTTACAGTTGGCAGTGTATGCTAAAGTCTACAGGCATCGTTGTTGATTATATTAGGGATGATCGTATGTTAAAAATGGTACAAGACGGTATAAGAGGAGGTATTACATATGGAGCCGCAAAGGTAGTTACTGCCCATAACGAACGTATGTCCAATTATGATCCGAAAAGTAAATGAACTCAAATTGCCTACTTTGACCTTAACGCTATTTATGCAGACTCATTATGCGAGAAATACCATCAAGGAGATTTAGAATATATTGCGGGTAAAGATTTAGTTCATATTGACTGGTCAAATCCAGCCTTAGAAGTTT
>OX461809.1:52056653-52156653 GCA_949802685.1 Dicyrtomina minuta
GGCGTTACTGCTCATTCCTAGGTTTTTGTATCGCAGCGTTGGATTTTAAAACGCTCCAGCAGCAAAGCTTATTAAAATATTAAAACAAACAGACAGACTGACAGACAGATTGACTGTCAGACAAACAGCCAGACCGACAGACAGACATACAGACAGACAGACAAACCGACAGGACAGACAGACAGAAACACAGACAGACCGACAGACAGAAACACAGACAGACAGACAGACCGACCAGGACAGACAGACAGACCGACAGACAGACCGACAGATTAACAGACAGACAGACAGACAGACAGACAGACAGACAGACAGAC
Organism: Dicyrtomina minuta; assembly: GCA_949802685.1. Lineage (NCBI taxonomy): Eukaryota > Metazoa > Arthropoda > Collembola > Symphypleona > Dicyrtomidae > Dicyrtomina > Dicyrtomina minuta. Next base: position 52,056,971 of record OX461809.1, read on the forward strand.
AGACAGATAGACAGACCGACAGACAGACAGACAGACAGACCGACAGACAGACAGACAGACCGACTGACAGACGGACAGGCAGACAGACAGACAGACAGACAGACAGATAGACAGAAACACAGACAGACAGACAGACAGACAGACAGACAGAAAACACAGACAGACAGACAGACTGACAGACAGACAGACCGACAGACAGACCGACAGATTGACAGACTGACAAACAGACCGACCGGCAGACAGACAGACAGACAGACAAACAGACCGACAGACAGACAAAAACACAGACAGACAGACTGACAGACAGACAGACAGACAGGACAGACAGACAGACAGACAGACAGACAGACAGACATACAGACAGACAGACAGACAGAACGACAGACAGACAGACAGACAGACAGACAGAACGACAGACAGACAGACAGACAGACAGACAGACAGACAGACAGACAGACAGAAAGACAGACAGACAGACAGACAAAGAGACAGACAGACAAAGAGACAGACAGACAGACAGACAGACAGACACACAGACAGACAGACAGACAGACTGACAGACAGACACACAGACAGACAGACACTTAGATACAACTGATATGCTGACAATAATTTTGTAGTGATTGGCGTTACTGCTCATTCCTAGGTTTTTGTATCGCAGCGTTGGATTTTAAAACGCTCCAGCAGCAAAGCTTATTAAAATATTAAAAGCTTCAGCAGTGACCGGTCTCGAATAATAGTTTTAGGTAATTTTGTTTAATGCTAGGGGTCGTTCAACTCTACAAACTCTGAGTTAAAATGCTGGCATCAATTAGTCATATATAATTTGAATCCAATTTAAATAATAATGTAAAATTATCCTCTCGATGAAATCAAAAACGAGATCACATATTTGTAATGTGTTACTAAATAAATAGTAATTCAGGCTTGTATTTTCTTATTCCGTGCATTGTATGGTAATTCTTCGTTCTAGTTCGGTTACTGATCAAAATGGTAACTTCCACATTTTTAAATTTCCGGCTAGCATAATTTTTGAACCTATTCTGTTTTATAAATATTAGTTTCTGCCTTTTAGTCCACGTGGCCTTACATTAATACTAATTACATTTTATTTTTAGAAGCTTCTGATTTTACAATGCCGTCTGACCATGCCGTCGTCTTCAATATAATCAGACCAACCTAATTTAAAATCTTATAATCTTTTATGAACCGTCTTGCAGATCAGACTTACAAACTGATTTGCTCCACTCGTATTTTTCACGTCTATTGTAAACTATGCATTAAATTTACCGTTATCGCCTTATAGTTACATAAATTTTACTTATTCTTTTACAGATGTTGTTAGTTTCTACTGTGTTGAGTCCACAGGCGGAATTATTATTTCCATTAGTTTTATCTACTGCATAACCCAGATATTATAATTAACTACAATTCCCTTGCTTAGGGGTTTTTTTCTATCTACCGTTACAGAAGTTAAGAATAGGAATTTACGACCTTAAGTCTCATCATTTTGCACGAATTTGGGTTCGCCACCGAACAAGCAAGGCACAACAAGGCTTTATTAAAAATGCCATTAAAGCTGTACTATATATCTCTGTATCTATCGTATGTATTATGAGCTTATTTGTTTTACATGAAATTGTGCCGATTGCTGATTTTGGCAGACCGCAATTAAAAAATACATGTAAACAATACATTATTTTGCTACTTTTGTACACAATAAACTTATTATATAACTGTTTTTGATAAGGAATTGTTGCGACTTTGAAAAAAATATCTTGGTTAACTTTAGTTTTTAATAAATTAAATGTTTAAAAATCTAATTTGTCTTTTTAACATTCTATGAAAGATACATACGCCAAAGGTACAGAAATAGTGTTATATGTTAGCATTTACTAGTGTTTGATTTCAATAAGGGACATTTCGACTTTAGCTGTCAAGTTTGAATAAATCGGAGAAAGCTATTTAATGATTATTTGAAATGTCTTAATCTGGCGTCTCTGTGGTGAAATGATTTAAAGCAACCTAATACTACACCTTCGAATAAATTTTAGTTATATAAATTTAATTATGTACAAATACCTGCGACAGTTAAAAAAAACTACCTTTTTAATAAAAAATATAACAATAATTGACAATATCTGTAAGTTTTTATTCTAAAAAAATTAAAATATAAAACAAACCGTTGAGCGTAATGTAGACTATTTTTGTTTTATTTAATTAATAAATTTACAAATACAAAAAACTCAAGGACACAGTGTGTAAAAACAATTTAAATTTATTGTTTATCACAATTTGTGTTGTACGCCACAGGCAAGTTATCGTTGAAAATAAACAAATATTTTTAATCAGTTGGCGTTAAAATATTATTTCTAAAATGTTAATACTTAATATTTGTAGACAACAAGAGAATTTATTGATAGCAACGCACATTAGCCATTGTTGTAAAATTTGCTTGAAGCATGCTGGTTGTATTCTTTATTTAGATACACTAAATAAAATTAAAGATTACCTACTTGTTTTTATTACAAAGTTGGAAACAGATACTTTGTATATAAAGAAGCGATGATATTGTTCAGAAATTAAGTGCAACAAAACCCGGAATGTAATAGATTAAACATGCTGATAAGATAATATTTGGCATAGGAAATTTAAGAAGTTTAATATTTTTTGAATATAAATAATCGTTGACGAGAAAAATACGTAGATATCAATATGTAATATGAGAGATTTGACTAACAAGGGAATGGTTTTACATGGTACTCGCCGATTTCAGAAAGTCATATCTACAAAAATCAGGCTACTTTTAAATAGTTGGGATCCAAAGTAACTCGATTGCATTTTGCTTTGTTTGGTCACAGTAGCCCGCCAAAGTTTAAAAAAATTCAAATTTTAATATTTTGGCGCCCTGTAACTTCTACAGTTCTTATCCGATTTTGACGAAATTTGATTTTTTTGAACGTTTAGACTTTTTTCTAAAAAGTAATTTCAGGATTTTTCAAAATTCGTAAATTTTCATTTTTTCGGCAAATTTTTGAAAAAACATTATTTTTAGGGCCTAAATTTATAGACAAAAGTAGGCCTTAAAAACAATGTTTTTTCAAAAATTTGCCGAAAAAATGAAAATTTTCGAATTTTGAAAAATCCTGAAATTATTTTTTAAACTATTTAAAAGTAGCCTGATTTTTGTAGATATGACTTTTTGAAATCGGCGCGTACCATGTAAAACCATTCCCTTGTAAGTTCAAAATTGTAAAATAAATACCTTTAAATGACAAGATTGTAATACAGTCAAACAACACAAAAAAGTTATTACCTTTTCAAAATCAATGTTGGTTCGGACTGGACGATGGTGAAGTGGCTGAGGGGGGCGGAAGTTACTACCGAGTGGAGCTTTAGGGTATTCTTGATCACCTTGCATTACTTTGCGAAGAACGTACAATTGCTGCCTTGTAATGTAGATAGGCTTATTCATGATAATCCACGTGACAGTTTCATAGCATGCGGGCATAGTTATTGAACCCTCATACGTCATAAAGTGATCTGTATTTGGTAAAAGTTCCTGTAGTGATATTTTTTGAACGCTTGCTCTTTCTCCTAAAAAATAAAATTATAATTTATATATAATATTGAAACGAATATGATACTAACATACGATTTTGTGCACACATGCCATGCCGTTTATGTATAATTATTTAAAATAACTAATAATTAATTTAAACATATATTCTATAACAACGTATAACACAATGTACATTTTCAAACAATGAACATATTTAACAATTAAATAATAAAAAACAAGGAAGCTTTGTACATAAATACGAATAGCAAAGCCAACTACAACAAATGTAATCCTAAAATACCATATATCGTTTTTAAGACAAATATTTTTGAACGAAAGTACAATCCAAGATAAACATCGACGCTATTAAAGACAGCAAATGAACAATTAGGAACTATTAGGCCACAAATTGAACTCTAAACTCTGTATTTTTATGACAAAAAAAGCTTCTTTTATAGAACTTTAAATGAATTTAGGAATACACACATAGAATCAATAATTATACGACCGACAAAAATATGATTTGATGTCTTTGGAAATAATGGAGGCATAAAGACTTCACAAAGACAAAAAACAAACTGTTAGCTAACTTTTGTCATACAAATATGTTCATTATTTCTATGCTGCATTTTTAAATAATAAATTATTTATGCACCTGCAACCTAAAACTTTATTTATAAAGTTAGCTAGCCTTTAAGTTGTCTTACTAGATTAGAAAAACAAATCTATAGGAAGAAAACAAAAATTTAAGTGTATTTCTTGACAACGGGATAAAGTATCACCTTATGTTTAAAAAAATTACCAGAAGTTTTTCAAACTGCGGCTTGCATCTTGTTTAGAAATATTTTGTTTTAAAACGCTATGGTTTTGAAATTATTTTTTTAAATGTTATTTTAGCGCTTTTTTAACTTTAAAACTTTTTTTGTTTAAATACGTAAGTTTAGTAGTATTACAAAAATAAAACGTTTACAATTTATAGAAAACGTAGAAAGTTTTTAAATTTTTAAATGCAGACAACGTTCTTTAAAAAGAGTTTCTAATGTTTCAAAACTTAAATAAGTAATCTTTAACAATTACATTTTTTGAATTTTTGCAAGCAACTTAAGACCTAAAACTTTATCTACAACTGAATTTAATAAAGATTGTAGCACGCTTAGGTCAGCTATTTGATTAATGCGGCTTGACTTTCAACCAAAGCTCACTACTGTATGTAAAAATGCAGTAAATACGTAAATAAAATTCTTTAAATGGAACTGTTTAGGTTTAGGAAATACATTTAAACAAGATTCTATACTTGCTGTGTCCACTTTAACGTTTTTAAATTTGACATTTTTTGTCTTTACAACGCTGAAATAAACAAAACGGTAATAAAACAGTTTTAATTTTAGAAAACATTATATAATAAAAAAATGCACATGCTTGTTTAGTGATGCTGCAATTAAATACCAAAAAACTTTGTTAACTTGACATAGCCAAAACACATAAATATCTGGATATTCAGATTAAGTGGAGTGTCAAAGTTATAATTCAGAAGTAATTAGAACACATACTAATTAAAAGTTGTAACAATAGAGCAAATACATTAGGTACTCAATAAATTTCATATTAAACGCTTAAGCATGCTAAATTTATCCTATTTTTATTTAAATTTTTTAATAAAAACTATAAGGTGAGCTAGCATAAGTATATAAAAGTTTTGTCGTATTTTATTTAACCAAAGTTTAATTAAATTTTTTAAAAAAATACAGAATACCTAATGAAAAATTTGTTACGCATTAAATTCAAATACAGCATTTGTTATTTTTATAAATATTTAGCGTTTAAATTTAGCTGTTATTATAACAATCTTAAAAAAGCGCAATTAAAATCGATTTTAATGTGGTAACGGATCAATTTAAAGCCATTTAATTTATAAAAACCGTCTTTTATAAATTATTAGGTTATAATTATAAACGTTTAGACACCGTCATTGCTTAGTTTAATTTTTATAATTATTTTTAATTCTTATGTCGCATTGACTTATTTATTATTTGCGCTTATCAAAATTATTGGCAGCGTTCTTTCAGTTCTTGTTTTTAAAATAAGGTGCATAGAACTTCGCGCTAACGAAAAATTAAATTATTATTCTATTGTTATTGTATAAATTTTTGATATTAAAGTTATAAAATAACACAACGCAAACATGTCATAAAATATTTATAGAAATTTGATGTAGATACTGTATTTATGCCAAACTACGTAATAAACAATAATTTTATTTGCTGATACAAATTAATAAAACTTGTTTCTGTTAATTTGCAGCAATGTATCTGAGCAGTTTAGCTAATAATTTGGCAATGAGTTTAACGTTGAAGTTTTTTATCAACATAATACACTAATATAAAAAACTAGTAGTACGCCTAGGTTGCCATCGACCTAATTAACATTTTAGTCACTATTGTTAGGTGGTTTTGGCGGTACAACTGTTTTTGTAAAAGTGTAAAGTGGGTGGAAGTAGTGGTAATAAAAATACTTCACTTGAAAATCAGTGCTGTTGGCTGTTTTTATATCGCAAACAGAGTGGTTAGGCAATAGTATTGAAGTAACAGTCCAAAGTTAAAAAAACAATATTATATTTATACTTTTGACAACTGTTAATATTTTCTTTTTGACTTTTTATATTGTTTAATTATTATTTTTTCCATAATTAAATAACAAATAAATAAAGTAAATCACAATATTTACGCCAAAGCAATAGTAATATCGGTTTACATACAATTTGACATAAGTTGCAAAATATTAAACATTCCTTCCTATCTACATGATTTACCAGAATTTTTAAAATTTGGCAATACTGGTCCAATTGTATCTAGCCATATATCATTCGAGAGGTAATCACGAGTAAAATTAAAATAACGGAATAGGCCTGCATCATAAAAAAAAGTTTTCAAGATAACGGTCTTTGAATTTTTAAATTCCGCCTAACATGTGTTGTATAGGTCACAATCAAAAACCAAAAAGCATAGATTCTGTTTATTCTTTAAGAGCTTTTAAATAATATTTCACTCTATAAAATCCTTTAATTTTTTAAAATTATGCGTTTTTAAAACCATTTAAGAACTAATAGTTATCGTTTGTGCACACTAAGCCATTCAAATTTGCCTTATCGTAAGCGTTTGAATTGTATATCAAGTTAGTGTAACTTTATTAAGTTACTAGTCGAAATTTTGAAATAAAACAATATTTAAAGTTTTACTGGGACATTCAAATAATTAAAATTTGAATTTTTAGTAGTATTGCAGAAATTAATTTAAGTAAGAATTTACGCAGCTTTTAGAAATTTCAACCCGCCCTAGTTTGCTGTTAGGACTGCCTCTAAACAAGGACTTTAGCCCTCGTTTTACTAGAATGAGTTGTGAATTTTCAAATAAAATTTGTAGATGAAAAAGATAACATTTGTGGATTATCTGAACAATTAAAAACAAAAGTTTTTATTTTTTAAATTTTTATAACGTAGTTATTTTATTTACCTTCTACATTATTTTTAAATATTCTTGCGCTAACTGACTTAAGTAGTGCAGTGCTTTACTATAGTCAACTTCAGAATTTAAATCATTTTTGATTGTTACTACTTCCGTCAACAACAGCTCACTATGACTCTACTGCCAACTGCTAATGGTCAATCTTTAGTTCTATCTAAGCCAATGAAACTAAACGCAGAGTTGGCTGTAGCCTATTAGCGATGACTTGACAGGACACGGCCACGACAACTAAACTTTCATCTTTCTGTATTATAGACAAGATTTAAACACAAAAAAGACGTTAGTTAAATTAAATGGAATAAATTTTATACTACAAGCTAATATAAGTTACAGCTACTTATATATCAAAACTTTAAAATGCAGTTCTTTACAATTTTAAGGTAATGAAACTACACTATCCGCTAGGCTAGTTAAAAAAGTATCAGTGATTTTCACCTACACCGTTGAAGAATTCAAAAGAATTTTCAGATAATCAAGTATATTTCACTGATAACATAACCATATGGAATGCAATTTAAGCCTAAAAATACAAAATCATTTATAAATTGTAGAGCATGTTATAGCCCTTTGTTAAAAATTTAAAAAATTTATCACAACAACCAAAGCAAATAAAAATTGTATGTACTAAGAAATGTTGTGTTGTATACTCTTATTTTATAGATAAAATGCGTTGCAATCATAACTGAAATAATTTAAATGATTTTTGCATTTAATTATTTTGAAATCCAAACTAAATTTAAAGAAAAACGTAAAAATAGTAACTCAAGTGCAGGAATAGGTACAACTTATGTAATAAATAAGTACCTTAATTGATATTTAAATATACATAACTTGAATTGGTTGCCTGGGTTTTTGAGATGACAACGTTTTTCGGTGATAAATTTATATAACCTGTTTGTATTTTCAAGTATTATGTTTTACGAATAATTTTTGTTTAATTTAATTTTGCATAAACATATATTTACTTTCTTATCCCGGCAAAACAATTAAAACGTTACTAATTTTTATCATTTTTATGAATTATTAAAATAAGTCTAGGATTTACAAGTGTAGCTCTATTTATTGTTTTTTTTATAGTCATAGTTTTAGAAACAGGTATCTAGACTTAGTTCAGGTTATTGTAAAGTGTTTTAGTATGTGGTCCTGAAAACTTTTTAAATGAAAAGCTCTTATTTTCTCATTCTTTTTCTAGTACAGTAGTTATGTTTTATTCTTATATTTTTAAGTTAATAATTATCACAAAATACAATATAGTTTGCCTGTTGTATTAAGGTATTTCCGCTTGTCCTGCAATATGAAGCAAATAATTTTTATGTTTGAATTTTGCGAAAAACTAGTGTTCACAACTTTATAGCCTAAATATTTAATAATTTAAATGTATAAGTGTTAATTTAGGTTACATAAATGCGATTTTGAGTGAAAAAATTACATTAGGGCTGCGAAAAATAATACTTTTAATGAATAAGCGTGATAAAACTAAAACCTTAGAATTTTAGGTTTTGAATTCCCTGTTATAACTTTATTCATTGTACTAAACCAAGTATTCTTTCGTTTATTTAACAAACTTCTGTTACACTTATACATCATTCAAACAAAAAAAATCATGAAAACTATATTTATTTAGTGTTGGTATGCTAACCGCTACTTGTTTTAAATGGTTTTAGAAAAAGTTACAAAAACAGTAAAACTTTAACGGTTGTATTAGTTCATCTATTATTTATATGCTCTCAAAAAACTTATTTATTTGAGTTTTTTATTTAAATAATGTTTAGGTAAAATTAAAAACTTAGGACGCAGTTGTTAATGAAAAGTTTTGCAGTAGCTTGTGGCGCTTTCAGTTTTCTAATGTTTGCAAAACTACAGGCCTAGAGCAACACGTATTCTAATAAATGAGATCTTGAACATTAGAATGTCGTAAGGAGCAACTTTGGAGGTGTTTTGAGGTGAGCAATCAAACACTGTGCGTTGTTTAGTATTAGTACTGTCTTTTTTTACCACGCATTGCGAAGGCAAGTACTAGCACTTTACTGTGTTGTTCATATACATAAATGCGCTCGCGAACCTTTTTAGGTTTACACATTACCTGTGTCATACTAATGTGACAATTTTTTTTAACCCCTTACAAGGGAATGGTTTCACATGGAACCCATCGATTTCAAAAAGTCACATCTACAAAAATCAGGCTACTTTTGAATAGTGGGGATCCAAAGTAACTTGAGTGCATTTTGCGTTGTTCGGTCACAATAGCCCGCCAAAGTTTAAAAAAATTCTAATTTTAATAGTTTGCCGCCCTGTAGCTTCTACAGTTCTCATCCGATTTTGATGAAATTTCGTTTTTTGTGATCCTTAGGCTTTATACTAAAAAGTAATTTCAGGATTTTGAAAAATTCAAAAATTTTCATTTTTTTGAAAAAACGGTGTTAAAAAATTGGGCCTCAAATATACTCATTTCTTGGATTTTTTTTCAAAAAAATGAAAATTTTCGAATTTTTCAAAATCCTGAAATTGCTTTTCAGTAAAAAGCGTAAGGATCCCAAAAAACGAAATTTCATCAAAATCGGACATAAACTGTAAAAGTACAAGGGTCGTAAAATATTAAAATTTGAATTTTTTTAAACTTTGGCGGGCTATTGTGACCGAACAACGCAAAATGCACTCGAGTTACTTTGGATCCCTACTATTCAAAAGTAGCCTGATTTTTGTAGATGTGACTTTTTGAAATCGACGGGTTTCATGTGGAACCATTCCCTTGTTAGAGGTAATAGGTATTGGAGGCAAAATGTTTTTGAGTTTGTATCCGTAGTTTTTTGCTAAGAATTTTTTGAACAAAATATTTTAACATGTTACAACGATGTTACATTACACTAAAATTTCTAAATGGAATACCTTCCTTTGTAGTAAAAAGCAAGCGCTTTAACGTAGTGTTACAGAAATGTTTATAAAAACCATGAGTTTTTTAATACAAGACGACAAAAATATTTAAAACAACTGCAATAAAATCTCTATGCATTCAACGAAAGATCACAAATATGCTTTTTACACTATATTTGAGTATGACTTGTACCCAAATGACAACGACTATCAAACGTTTTGTAACTCCGCGTGAAAGAGCTTTTGTTTTGTCACGTAGCAATTATTGCATTTAAAAATTTAAATAAAATATAATATTTCACATCTTTAATAAAAAGTACATGTTTTTTCATTGACGTAATAGTATATTACTTACTTTACAAAATTCTTGGCTTGCAACATTTTATGCAAATTCAAAAATAATTTGCTTTCAATGCTAACTATAGCGTGCTTAAATGAAATTATATCACATAATTATAAAATAATAGTTAAAATTGGGTTCGCGAGCGCTTATAGGAATTTAAAAACCACAATGGGCTGGTGCTGCAATAGTCCGTAGGCCGCCTAAGCTACTAACGTAATTTCAACACGCTGATATGTTATTAGGATGGTTTGGAAGGGACGACAAAGAAGCAGCAGAAACAGAGGGTTAGTTTATAAGCAGACAAAGATAATTTGTGACAAGTTTCCTTTTGTCGTCGTATTTTTTGAAGACAGCCATTCAGGCAATATCATAGTTAGTGTCGCTCATGATGATGTTTTTAGTGATAGACGCAGCATTTTCTTTAAGAGTGTTATTGAGAAAGTGCAACTTAATCAATGTAGGACACACTGTTAGCTATTAACAACGTTTAAAAAACAGCTTCAAAGTGGAATTAGTGCTGAATGTTGCCGTTGAACGTTAGGTCAATAAGATGAAACTTTCAAATGAACTTATTAAGGAGGTGAGCGGCTCCAACAGTAGTGTCAGGATCTGGTAGCAAAAAATTTGTCGCTTTGCGCCGGATTTGTTGACTAGGAGCGGGCCTGAAGGAGATGCTGAGCTTCAACAAATGCGCAACACAATTTATGTTACGCTAAAAGATGATATAAGATTTATAGAAGCTTCCCTACTATCAATAAGCCATATGCGTATGTGCGTATCACGTAGGTAAATATAGCTCAATAATTTTGAAAAGTTGCACTATTCAAAAATGACGTCATTTATAGAGGCTTTTTAACCATCAAAAAGCCATATATGGAAGTATGTGGCATGTAGTTAAATATAGTTGGAAAATTTTTGAGTATTGCCTAATTTACAAAAAACGTCATTTATAGAGACTCTTCTACTACGAATACGCAATATACGAATGTACGTTGCTAGCAGTTAAAGAAAGCGTTTGAAAAAACATTTATGTTATAAATAGGGGTTCTTAAAACTGTGGTATTTAAATGACTTTATTCAACGCGATCCCTAAATATTTATATTCTATACAAGTATGTCCATAAGAAGATGTTGACATATTTTGGAAACAATTCTAAAATTGGGAACTGGGGTGCTCAGAACTATAAAATGTAAAGGACGTCAATACGGACGATCCCCAAATAATTATATACTATAAAGAGATATATAACATGTAGTTAAAATAGGTTGAAAAAAAAATAAAATAGAAATGTGGGTACTTAAAACTATAAAATGTGAAGGACGTCATTATAGGAGATCTCTAAATAACTATATACTTTATATGTATATTTATAACATGAAGTTATAATAGCTTTGCAAAATTGTAAAAGTTGAAAATGGGGGTACTTAAAACTATAAGATCTGAAGGACGTCATTCTGGATGATCCCTTTATATCTATATACTATAAAGGTATATATAGCATTAGGTTAAAATAGGTTGGCATAAAAATTAAAATTGGAAACGGGGGTACCTAAAACTATAATATCTGAAGGATGTCGTTATGGACGATCTCTGAATATCTATAAACTATATGGGTATTATTCTGCCGGTAATTTCGTGAGAGAAGGACGTGCAGAGTTTAAGTGTGGAAGAAATTCTCTTTTTTTGGTGTTGTGTTGTGTGTCAGCGGAAGAGAAACAGTAGTCAGCATAGAGAATTTTCTGGAGAAACAGGAGAGTTAGGTGGTTTCGTCAGGTACTGGCTCTTGCGTCCGATACCCGGGTTTTTAGATGCTGAGCTTAAGCATCTATTGTAATGGTCATGTCCGTCTGTCCGTCCGTCCGTCCGTCCGTTGGCCGTACACTACAGGTCACAGGTTACAACCGATTTTCTTTAAAAAAATAGTGTACGACTAGAAATGCGACTGGGCAGGTCTGTATTGTTTTTTAGTTGTAATTAGTCTAACCAATTATCCACAATAAATTGATTACTGGACCTATGTCAGAAATTTGTAAAGTGAAGAGGCTAAAAACGAGTGAACCAAATAGCTGAGGCAACTGAAAGAGGCGGCTGGCAAAGATAAAGCTGTCATTGTTTGCGTGCCAAATTTATCCTTGCCAGCCTTCTCTTTCGGTTGTCGCTACTATACATACCTACCACTGAACAAACGTACCTAGGTACGATCGGCGTACGCTTCTCACTCTTAGCATTCCCTTCCGTGTGTATAAATACCATACGAAATTGAATGTTAAGGTGCGTTCACAAATGATGCCATCTCAATTGATCAATTTTCTGACCCACCCACTCATTTTCACTGCTGTGAAACATAATGCAAACGGGAAATTAGGGATTTCTAGAATCATGTGACTAACACCATTTACGAACGCTGCCATATCAAAATGAACTATACAGTCAGTTATTCGCATGCACTTAGAAATGCATTGCAGGGGTGCCGCGCAAATCACGTCACGTGAAAATTTCTTTTAGACACCCCCTCCCAGCTGCTGTCGCATTCACATTAGGTAAGCAGGTAAGGGGTGACGCGCAAATGACGTCAGGTGAAAATTTCTTTTGATCACCCCCACCCAGCAGCTGTCGCATTCTCATTAGGTAAGCAGGTTAGGGGTGACGCGCAAATGACGTCACGTGAAAATTTCATCTAGACACCCCCACCCAGCTGCTATCGCATTCACATTAGGTACGCAGGTTAGGGGTGACGCGCAAATGACGTAAGGCGAAAATTTCTTTTAGACACCCCCACCCAGCTGCTATCGCATTAACATTTAGTAAGCAGGCTAGGGGTGACGCGCAAATGACGTCACGTGAAAATTTCTGTTAGACAGCCCCACTCAGCTGCTATCGCATTCACATTAGGTAAGCAGGTTAGGGGTGACGCGCAACTGACGTCAGGCGAAAATTTCTTTTAGACACCCCCATTCAGATGTAATCGTATTCTTATTAGGTAAGCAGGTTAAGGGTGACGCGCTAATGATGTCACGTGATAATTTCTTCTACCTGTCATGGACTGACCTTATTGTGTTATAGATGTTCAGAGATCTTTCATAATAACGTCCTTCAAATACCATAGTTTTTAGTATCCCAAGTCCTAACTTTAAATTTGTTTCCATCCTATTTTAACTACATCGCATGTACTTACCTATATGCATTACAAATATTCAGGGATTGTCCATAATGTCGTTATTTGTGAATGGTGCAGTTTATAAAAAAAATTCAGCTATATTAAAGTACATGCTACGAACATTGGTTTATGTGTTTTTGATTGTAGGGGAGCTTCCATAAATCTTATATTATCGTTTAGCGTAACATCAATTTTCTTGCGCCTTTGTTGAAGCTCAGCATCTACTTCGGGCCAACCCACGGTCGACAAATCCGGCGCGAAGCGCCGGATTTTTCGTAGTAATGGGGTGTTTTTGTTACTATAAATATACATTTTTGTAGTGTAGTAGTTTGTAAAATATACAGGATGAGCTGGTGGCTGGTTTCTCCATACCTTACTACGGCCCCTCTTGCTAAAAACTTTACATTATTAGTTCGTCGGTTGCTTGTCAGATGGCACTCTTGTCGCTATCTAGACGTCGCTACTGAGGTTGTTCAAGGGGCATTTTTTTTGCTGATTGATAAAATAATAAAGAAGCGGGAATACAAAATTCAATTTGAACTTTGTGCTTGTCCTATTAGGATATTTTATTTTGTATTGAGTTTCAAACAGTTAGTTAGATGGTTTATTTGCACTTTTCCTTGCATTATGCTATTTTTTAACTGTGGTTACGTAATTTGTGACTGCAATGGTATGGTTTATGGCTGTGGTTCCCAGTACGAACAAATAATGTGTATATAGGTTGGGCCGCTGCGTAGAACTATGCCTTTTTGGCATATGGATGTTATACTAAGAGTCACTTATATATAGGTATATGGAACTGTCGGGTGCATGAGTAAAGGTTGTTAGGGCACTCGTCTACTGTATGTATATTGGTACTGTTAGTGTTTGTGTCATCAAATACTGAGTCAAGTATGTACTTCCCATCACTTCTCGTGTTACACGGGGCTATACCATGGCTATGTATGTGGTACTGGTTTGGGTTAAGACTCTATGTTGGGACTGCATGTTGGGGCTCGTCTGTATACACTGATTTAGTTCCATACTTTATAGTGCTGAACAACCTTGTTTCAGATAAGGGGCTGGAAGGAAAAGCTTCTTCTATGGTAATGGCTACAGTGGGAGAGGGGGAAGGTGGGGTTTCCCGAGAGGTGGAAGATGTTCTCTTGAGTGACTCATCAAATAAACTCAACTTTTACCTTTATGTCTAGCGCTTTAGATGTCTCAGAGGAGAGAGTGGTTAGGCATGGTCCATAAATGATGTCATCGATGACATGCATTTTTCTGATAGACCCACCCACCCTAACAATAGAATGACATCTTTTTTAACATGGGCTTAAATGGAGAGGTTTTAAGGACCCACCCACCTAGTGGATGATATCATTTATGGATCATGCCTTAAGAGGATGTAGGGTGTTAACTTCAAACACCTGAAATTGAAAGAAAATGAGGGATTTAAGGTAGTATCTGGACCTGAGCCACAGCCTGAGTTGTTGGAGGGAGAAAACTCCTAAAACCACCAGGGGGGGGGGGGGAGAAGTGTTGCCGTCAGGAAACTCAAAGTGCCTGTTAGTTCGTCGACTATAAAGTCAATAGCCAACCCTGACACTCGGAGTCCAGCTTAGGTAGGAAAATCGTACCCGAATAGGAGGAAAACAAACCAGAAAAAAAGAAAGAGCGCTCTTCAGAATAGTGGGGGTAGAGCGGCTAGGGGTAGCTTCACCCTGTCAGTTATAGGATCAGGGGGCCTTTCTGTAGAGACAGCGTCCAAGAAATCCTGCAACGTAAGAATGCCGGGTTAGATAGGGGCGTTGGGAATCAGAGTCCTAATGCGTCAAGACGTGTGAATGGCTTAACTGGCTGTCTTGTGCCTCTAAGTAATAAGAACTCCGTTTTTATTGGACTTGTGGGTATGGCTGAGAATGAAAAGGTGTCGAAGGCAATGTTTCTTCATTTTAAGAATGAAATTATTGCGCGAGTGAATAAGGTGGTGAAATCGGCAGGAACTGGCTGCTGCATGTTCAATTGAATCTACTTATTGCAGGGGCGTATTCGTATTGATAGCAAAAATCCGGCGCTTCGCGCCGGATTTGTCGACCGTGGGCTGGCCTGAAGTAGGTGCTGAGCTTCAACAAAGGCGCAAGACAATTTATGTTACGCTAAAAGATGATACAAGATTTATGAAAGCTCCCCTACAATCAATAAGTCATATACCAATTTTCGTAGCATGTAGCTCAATATAGCTAAAATTTTTTTATAAATTGCACCAATTACAAATAACGTCATTATATACAGTCCCTCAATATCTGTTACGCTTATAGGTAAGTACGTGACATGTAGTTAAAATAGGATGGAAACGAATTTAACGTTGGGACTGGTGATACTAGAAACTATGGTATTTGAAGGACGTTATTATGGACGATCTCTTAACATGTATAACACATATAGGTCAGTCCGTAACATGTAGAAGAAATTTTTACGTGACATCATTTGCGCGTCACCCTTAACCAGCTTACCTAATAAGAATGCGATTTAATCTGGGTAGGGGAGTCTAAAAGAAATTTTTGCCTGACGTCAGTTGCGCGTCACCTCTAACCTGCTTACCTTATGTAAATGCAATAGCAGCTAAATGGGGCTGTCTAAAAGAAATTTTAACGTGACGTCATTTGCGAGTCACCCCTAGCCTGCTAACCTAATGTTAATGCGATAGCAGCTGGGTGATGCTGCCTAACATAAATTTTTACGTGACGTCATCTGCGCGTCACCCCCAACCTGCTTACCTAATGTGAATGCGATAACAGCTGGGTATGGGTGTCTAGAAAAATTTTTTACGTGACGTGATTTGCGCGTCACTCCTAGCCTGCTTACCTAATGTTGTGATATCTACCTTCATTGAGGTAAATACGCTGTCACGATTGATAGGGTGAGTAAAGGGTGTCAGTTTCTATACTTCTATGATGTATGAAATAAAAGTAGTAGAATAGACGTATTTGAGTGCTGTAGTTTTTATTACTGTAGTGAATAAAAATGGAGACTCAAGTATAAGTGACTTGATCTCAATGTGTGTTAAGTAAATGTGAGTGTCACTAGACTATTGAGAAGTCTAGTGAGGCGAAAAGTCTCAATGGCTAGTGTTGTAGTGAAAAGCTAAAAGACGAATGGCAATGGCTAGTTAGTTGCCTTCCGTATTTATAATAAAGTAGAAGGAAAAATATTACAATATATTTTTGGCACATGAGGAAAAATAATTAAATATTAGTTATTCTACGTGTCACAATGTAACTTAAATCTACGTGGACATAAATCTACGTGGACATTGGTTTACATGAATATTGGCATTATAACTAGATCATAATATAATTATAATACAATGAGAAACATAATTATTTCTGTGCTGACGTGTTGTTCATTTTAATATAACATTTGATACATGAACATACAATTGTAATATATTTCTAAATGGAATTGTGATTACATTTATAAATGTGGTTAACTTAAATATGGTATATAATCTGACATATTCATATAGTATAAATACGGTGTGACATATTCATATAGTATAAATACGGTGTGATTTCTTATTTGCTATAATAAATTACTTATCCTCCACGTCTGCCTTCTCCATATGAGTAAGACAGAGGGAGAGGAAATGAAATAGATAGGAGCGAGCGCGTCACAAGGAAAATAGAATTATATTCCTTTTCCTGTTCTCGCCTTCTCCTAGTCTAACAAGCGCTATGTGGCTACTATACTCACTATAGCCTCCAATGCCCGGGCTATACACTGTGTGTGACCAGCCAGGCAGTGGACGCACAAGAGAGTCTGTGGCAGAAAGAGGGAACATAAAGCTCTATCTACACTTCTCACTCCTTTCACTACTTGTGCTCTGATTTTACATTGCACGCAATGGAAGGAGATGAGAAGATCTGTAATTTTTGAGTACAAAACATTCTATTCTCCCACTTGTTGATTTAACCATAAATCTAAACTTGAATTAGAACTAGGAACATTTATTTATAGTATTATACATTATCCGAAATGACACTCAGGAGTACTACATAGTGAGGCCGTGAGT
Source organism: Dicyrtomina minuta (assembly GCA_949802685.1). Classification (NCBI taxonomy): domain Eukaryota; kingdom Metazoa; phylum Arthropoda; class Collembola; order Symphypleona; family Dicyrtomidae; genus Dicyrtomina; species Dicyrtomina minuta. The sequence continues at coordinate 52,074,480 of OX461809.1, forward strand.
AGAATATCTCAACCTTAGTTATTTGTATTGTAGTCTTTCTGCGTCTAGTTCCCTGTATTATAATAATTAAATATTAGGTGCAATGTGTATGCGTTGTGGTGTGAGAACCTGAGCTCGATCACTGAAGCTAAATGAATATTTATATGGCATGAAAACTGATAGGAACTATATGAGCTCAACTATCGTCAAAGCTATATGTGCTAACTGTATAATGAGGTAGTGTTGTATATTATCAGTGATCATATCTAGATATGTGTGATAACTTTACATTCTAATTATATAGGTGCAAATTCATAAAGTCAGTTATGAGTGGACATTTCATATGAAGAAACGGTTGTGATCATGGTAGATGGTTCAAATACATCTTCTGTATTTGTAGAATATGATTTCACTTTATTTACCATGAGGTGAAATTTAGACTTATTCTTTCCATCAGACGTGTGAGCTGAAAAACATGCACTCTGCATTGTGAGTCATGGAGGGTTGCGAACACGTTTTCTTTCCTGATTGATTTGTATTGGTTCTACTCTTCTAGAAGCCGCCGGTAGATGTGATTGAATGTACATTGGAATAAGATATCCCAAAGTTGTGAGTGGTAGATCATACGCACCGGGTGGCCCTGTAAATGTGCCCCCTGTCCTGATCTTTTTTAGAAAATCTTTTCCCAAGATCAGATCCACTCGTGCCTGTTTGTGGAAATTGGGATCTGCCAATAAATATCGTTGCATCGCTGATGGTTGTGCTGTGATGGCTGGGAATCTTAAATATTCCCAGTGTATACTGGGTAGGATATGAGTTGACATTATATATGTGTCATTGGAGGCTTGTCTAGACTCCAGCGTAATTGTAGTTTTTCCAATGGAAGTTGATGGACTTATTCCTGGAGTCGTATATGCACGTTTGGCACTGATATTTTTGATAGGTATACCTAAATGTCGCACCATATGAATAGTAATAAAATTACGCTCACTGCGTTCATCAATGAGGCAGCGTATTCGGGCTGTTCGAGCTTTGGAGATTAAATCTACCATTGCTGTAGCCACTATGTTATTTGGTACAGGCACTGAGACGGGATTCAAGGCTTTCATATTTGGCTTATATTTGCCAATGTGTAAACTGGTGTGATGACGTTCTCCACACAGTTTACATGTGTAGGTACTGACACACTCATCAGTATGATGTTCTTCAAGACAGTTTAGACATAGTGCCTTTTCTGAAATCCATTTGTATCTGTCATATGGAGTCAATAGCAGATATGAACTGCATCTATGTATTCTATGAGTATTGCCTTCACAATAACGACATGTAGAGACTATCTCTTCGTATTTGTGATTGGCGACGTCATCGTCATCTGAGTCTCGCTCCGGAGACGATTTTGATTGTGTAGGAAGTTCATAGGTCTCAGCTGTAAAACCCTCTGGGGCACATGCGGTCCCAGTAGGTGTTACTCTACTGACTGTTTCTTCCATATTAATATATGCAGATGAGTTGGCGTCTGCATCCATATTAACATATGCAGATGTGTTGGCTTCTGCGGGTAATGTAGATGCTTGATCATATAATGGATTACATACTAGTCCATTATTGTCCAGTGTATCATTGTTTTCGATTACTATACTTCGTAAATCGATTCTGATGTTGTTATATTCTGTTTCGAGATTTTTAAAATCTAACAGTGCACATGGGAGAGAGTATTTGTCTTCTTCAGCAACGAAATATTTATAACAATTTACATGTTGACTGGTGACAACAGGTGCTATGAGCTCTAGATCCTTTAGATATAGCTCAGCCATGTTCATTGTAAGTTTGGTGTGAGGTTTAAACTTAGCCATTCTTTCTCGAATGGTTTGCATGCGGCTCGATAATGCCTGATGAAGAGAGATATGAGTAATTTGCTCATCTGTACGAATCACTAACATATTGCGATTCAAAGGGGCCATAGGAAATTTAATAGGCGTAATAGTAACATCTTTGAGATTCACTTTCTTAGTCATGGCTGGAGTTTCTGAAGTCAAGGTAGCAGTAATATTGACAGGTCTAGGTGTTACTGTAACCGGATGCTGTTCCAAACTTGTTGAAGGGGGTTCTGGCAATATGTGTGCCGGTGGCTCACTTCTCCAATTGCTTGCCATATCCTTATTCGGATATTTCTGTAGCAATTTGGCTTGTATACTAGGGTGTACAAAGAAGTGTGCCATGTATGAGTAGTTTTGAATTTATATTATTTAGTATGTTTTTACCTTTCAACGGTAATACTCTCAAACCAAAAGGAAAATGCACCTTACGAGGTGAGTCACTGAATAATATATCGCTATATGTCCTTATGTAGACAATGCTGACGAAAAATGACAGGAAAAAACAAATAAAATTGTTTGTCCTTGCCGGGATTCGAACCTGGGAACCTGGGGTATGGACGCAATACAGTTGCATACAAAAGTCTCAATGCTTTTAGAAATGCATTTTGACTCGTTTTTTCCCTTTGAATACAATGGTCCCTTTTGCCAAACTACTATGATTGACTTAGGATTTGTATATTAGCTTCACTGCTGTAGTCAGTGCGTTTTGAGCAGGAAAAATTGCAAAAACTTGGTTACTGTATAATTATTGTGATTTTTCCAGATTTTTGAATGTGTGTGGTATATGATATGGCTATACTTTTCTTTGTAAGTATAAGAAACCGCAGTTAAATTCGTAAAAGACAGAATTATCTGTGTGGTTAAGTTTCCTTTTTTGTTTTACAGGAAATAACAGTACCACATCCAGTATCTTTTTCAGATGAATTTATAGCACGGATGTAAAACGTGACTGTGGTTTTAATTATTTTGTTGAAATAATTTTAGCAAGGTGAACCTGAGGTTACGGCTGGTCTTTATGTGCTATCACTATAAAGCTTCAGTCAGTATGTGTCTCTTCGTGGTTCTGTGGTATAGATGGGATGTGTATACAGTTGGGTGTAATTTTTATTCTATAAATTACCCTGTCAAACTGTATTTTGTTTTGGAGTTGAGTTCCGTATATATAGTAGTCTGTGGTATATCACTTCTACTTTCCTGTTACACAGGATGTACTGGGTGATTAGTGGGACTTCTATGGAGTCCAGACCTACTGCTATATATTTTGATTATGAACCCGACTTCTGAAATTTGAAGTCGCTAAAGTCTATAAATTTAATTCTATGTTGCAAATTTCTATATACTTAATATATGCTTACTGTTAGCTATTGTGCAGATTATGATTACTTAAATAATTCTTAAATAAATCGGAGTATAGTATCGTTGGCTCCTAACTGGCCCTACACTATACACACATATGTATAGTGCTGATACTTTTTGTATCGTACCCTTCTATACTCCCATAAGTATAGTACTCGGTTGTTAGAATAGTGATAGCTATACTAACAGGATAGGCAATGCTGTATGAAATTGCTCTATTTAGATGCAGAAATGCTTTTGTTCAAGCTCCTACTGTTATTTGAACGTAGGGTGTCTATGTATGCGAGACTGTGCTATAAATTCTTAATATTCTGCGCTTCTATAAATTGAATTCTGTATGATTGATAATGTCACCTATGTAGAACTAGGTGTGGATATCTGTATGCTGTATCCTTGCGTCCTCAATGTTGTAGTTATTGAGAAGGCTTTGAAATTTTACTTAATTTGTAAGTAACTAATTTGATTATACTCTCACACTGTAATGCTAGTTATGAAGTCTTACTTATTCTAAACTTAATTAATTTTTAGCTTATGCCCCCGTTTGTATTGAAGGTTGGTTTTTGTAGAAACCTGGGCTGAAAATAAGCTCTAGTGTCCTTTATGCCTGGGACGATCGTTGTATGTAGACCTGTCGTTGTTTTAGACTTTGTTTATTTTGTATCTATCTATATTTTTTCGCTTGATGACCGTATGTATGAAGGCCTGCCGTTGTTTTAGACTGCATATGTGGATGCTTTTTGCGAAGAGGACACTACTCGATAATATGACCTTGTTGTCATATGATATGTAGCTATATCATGAAAATTTGTCCTTTGATTCATAAATTGTAATTATATGCTATCTATTTATATTGTATTTAATAATGTACTCTAGTGTGTGCACTTACTTACTTGTTACTTGGTATAAGGCTATCTTACGCTATAAAAATTGTTGCCTGAGCATAAACTTGTGAACCAGTATCTCTCGATACTATATGGTGATTTCCTATGCTATATATCTACAGTACAATAAGAAGGTACCTAATAAAAAACTAATTTTATAATTTCTATTGTAATTATGGTAGTATGAAATACTTCTACTCTGTTACGGCTTCTGTCTCTATGTAGTCATCCTCGTGTCATAACACAGAATTCAGAAAATGCTTGTAGTATAGAATTATTCCAATAAACTAGTATATAGGTAACTTATTATTTTATAGAATTATATGCTTATATCTCTACAGTATTATTTTTATAAGTATATATCAAAAATGTTGTTCTATGTACTAGGATATAGTTAAGAATATCAAGAAAATTTTCTAAATTATTTTGTATTCCTATGTAAGTACTAGAATGCTATGTAAGTGGATGTGTATGTTTACATAAAATGTTTATGTTCTCATAACTTGCATATATATTATATACTGTATTTTATTACCTTAAGTTGCAAGAACCGTATTTGTTATATATTACATTACTTGTTGTGGTCCAGTGGGCTGACTAGTCGTCTTCTTTAATGTAGATTGCGTCTCGTCCTTGTCCTGGTGCACTTTGGGCTGCACGTTGGGAATTAAAAGATGCAATGGGAGACTGAAGTCGGTGTCGGCTCCGGTATTTTGAAGAAGAAGGACAGCGAGATGGACTGGGCAGAAGTTGTAGTGGAGTTGGTCTTGGTTGTGGACGGGAAAGGGAAAGATTTGGATGTGTTGTGGGATAGGGCTGGCTGGAGATGCTTTGGAGTTGGTCGCGGTGTAGAGCTGGTCCTGTTGTGGAGTTTTCAATGTACAAGGACTGGGACTGATGTGAGGATTGCGGTGCTGCTATTCTGTAGCTGTACTAGGCACACTGTTTTCCTTTTCGTTGTTTTCTTCAGGTGCAAAAGGCTCTATCAGTTCAGTTCTTGTTTGTCTGTCTCTATCACGACTTTCAACCAAATTGTTTCTTATGGTTTTTAAAATGTTTATTAAACCATTCACATAACTTTCCAAATTTCTATTGGATGTCGGGGTATCATGAGTACATGCACTAATATGAGTAGTCTCGCTTTTCAAGAATTTTCCTAGACTTGTGTAAACATATAGTGGATTCGACTCACTCACAATGTAATCAGTACAACCACAAATCTCCCAAACTTCACGGATATTGTTTGACATGAGTTTTTTATTGTTTTTTATCACTTGCCTGAGTGTTTGTTTTTTCAGAGTTTTTATTTGTTGCACTTTCCTTCATGTATTCTGCGACATCAGTAGTTTCTAGTTGAATTAGGCAATATAGTAGATATGCACGAAATGCCTGTCGCTTATACTTGGCGAACGCACTGGTGTGTTTGCAATGGGAAATATGGTTTATAGAACCTATAGGATATCTTCCATAGGGAGTGATTACAAACTGGGCACTCACAGAGCAGGGGACAAAATCGTCACAAAAACATAAACTATTATCTGGTGTTGTGGACATATTATTGTGCCTATTAATAATAAATGTTTTAATTACCAGATCTTGTAGTTTTCTGAGGTATGATAAAGTGTTAAAGTTTATATTGCATACCGTTGTATTCTGATTCATGTCCATATATTGATTTGCTTGAGGACAAAAATACTTACAATTGATGAGTTAAAAATCGTCTTCGTCCATGTAGCATTCGTTGTACAGATGATCATTGGGCTCATTATTCCAGGCATATTTATAAGATTCATGCCATTGTTGATCTGGATCAATTCTTACAGGTTGAGGACAGGGATTCAGCACAGTTTGAGTGTAGTAACGGTGGCTTTTGCACAGGCACTGGGAATAAAGTTGTTTGCATCTATGTATTGGGCGTCTACAATATGGATTATAATTTTCTTGTTCACCGTACGTAGGTTTATCTTCCTTGAGTTTTTGCTCTGTGGCGAACTGGTAATCCTCTCGTCTATCACGAGCAGCTATTAGACGTTCATCGTAATGCTTACATTCACTGATGTGTGGTAATTTAAGTATGTTATCGCCTTGTACTTTACCAAAGTGAGTGGTAGCAAATGTTTCGTCTTCTATCCATTCGGGTAAGTCAGTTGTACAGAAGCAATCGTTAAGTAGTGGGCCAAATGATTTGTGATGACTCCAGGTTTTAAGATCGACTTGAAATAATTTTTGAACTAAATTATTCAGTATTCTGTCAGCTCGATACTTCTTGATGCGTTGATGGCGCTTTTCCCTCTGTTTCTTTATTGTTGAAATCATTGGCACTATTTTTGCATTTCTGATTGTTGTTCAATAAGAGGATCAAAACGGATACCTGTTTGTTGCTCTAATTCGTGAATAATGTGTGCACGAATTAATGTTTTGACTGTGATCATAAGTTTGTTGAATTCTCTTTCCAGTTGTTGTTGTGAGTAGCGTTGACGGGAATTTCTTTTCTTTTGTCTCTGGTCCATCTAGTTGTAATATAATTGTTCAATTGTCTTTTAATTAGAACTGGATTGGGACGATGTCTGGCTACACGAACTCACTTCGTTGTTAGTATCATTGCTTTGTTGTTCTGGTTGTTTACTGAGAATATCACGAACTATTTTGGGACACACAACTTCTCTGAAACTACGTACAAGTTTGTTTAAGGCCTGGTTATGCTCTTTGCGTAAACCGCGTTTGTTCTGTCGAGGCTTAGGTTGTGACTCCATTTACCACTCGATTTACATACTGTGGGGTAACTTGGTAATTGTCCTAAGTGTAAGATACTGCTGAGCGATATAACGTAGCTAAGTCTGTTGCAAAGTTAATATCGTGAAACGCAGATGCTCCCAACACAAGAGAAAACGAAGATGGTATGTAAGGAATGGAAGTAGCAAAAGAACTTACTGCACCACCAAAAACAATTATTGTTAGTTACTCGAAGTAAAGACCCGGGTAAAATTCGCGGGGAGCCAAATGTTGTGATATCTACCTTCATTGAGGTAAATACGCTGTCACGATTGATAGGGTGAGTAAAGGGTGTCAGTTTCTATACTTCTATGATGTATGAAATAAAAGTAGTAGAATAGACGTATTTGAGTGCTGTAGTTTTTATTACTGTAGTGAATAAAAATGGAGACTCAAGTATAAGTGACTTGATCTCAATGTGTGTTAAGTAAATGTGAGTGTCACTAGACTATTGAGAAGTCTAGTGAGGCGAAAAGTCTCAATGGCTAGTGCTGTAGTGAAAAGCTAAAAGACGAATGGCAATGGCTAGTTAGTTGCCTTCCGTATTTATAATAAAGTAGAAGGAAAAATATTACAATATATTTTTGGCACATGAGGAAAAATAATTAAATATTAGTTATTCTACGTGTCACAATGTAAATTAAATCTACGTGGACATAAATCTACGTGGACATTGGTTTACATGAATATTGGCATTATAACTAGATCATAATATAATTTTAATACAATGAGAAACATAATTATTTCTGTGCTGACGTGTTGTTCATTTTAATATAACATTTGATACATGAACATACAATTGTAATATATTTCTAAATGGAATTGTGATTACATTTATAAATGTGGTTAACTTAAATATGGTATATAATCTGACATATTCATATAGTATAAATACGGTGTGACATATTCATATAGTATAAATACGGTGTGATTTCTTATTTGCTATAATAAATTACTTTAGAGGAAATGAAATAGATAGGAGCGAGCGCGTCACAAGGAAAATAGAATTATATTCCTTTTCCTGTTCTCGCCTTCTCCTAGTCTAACAAGCGCTATGTGGCTACTATACTCACTATAGCCTCCAATGCCCGGGCTATACACTGTGTGTGACCAGCCAGGCAGTGGACGCACAAGAGAGTCTGTGGCAGAAAGAGGGAACATAAAGCTCTATCTACACTTCTCACTCCTTTCACTACTTGTGCTCTGATTTTACATTGCACGCAATGGAAGGAGATGAGAAGATCTGTAATTTTTGAGTACAAAACATTCCACTTAATGTGAATGCAATAGCAGCTGGGTGGGGGTGTCTGAAAGAGATATTATATCTGACGTCATTTGCACGTCACCTCTAGCCTGCTTACCTAATGTGAATGCAAAAGACGCTAGGTGGGGCTGTCTAACATAAATTTTCACGTGACGTCATTTGCGCGTCACTCCTAGCCTGCTTTCTTAATGTTAGTGCGATAACAGCTGGGTGGGGGTGTTAAGAAGTAATTTTAACGTGACGTCATTTGCGCGTCACCCCTGGCCTGCCTACTAAATGTGAATGCAATAGCAGCTGGGTTGGGGTGTTTAAAAGAAATTTGCTATTTCGTTTCATAGCTTGGCATATGTCTTGCGCTTAGCTATGTTTATCGCTTCTCCCGTTTTTATGGTGCCTACTTTTGAATTTGTTGACCTTGGTCATTCCAACATTTAATTGCTAAGCAATGGTTAGTTCGATTACAGTGAAAAAACAATACAGACCTGCCGGCTCGCATTTGTTATTGTTTTAAAAAAGTTCTAAGACAATAGTGTAAATGGTTTGACCTGTAGCGTAGGGCCAACAGACGGACTGGCGGACGGACAGACGGACATGACTATTTCATTAGATGCTTGCTCAGCATCTAAAAATCCAGGTGCTTGTGCATGGACTAGCGCTGCTTGTGAATGCATAGTTTGGGGCAGTGCAATGAGAGAGAAGAAGTTCTTTTCTGGGGCGCTTTCAGTGACTGCAGTATCGGCACTAATTTTCAGAAGTGAAATACTGTTCGACTACGTAATTTCTACAGATCTTTTGAGTATGAATCAAAGTAGTGCTTCTAAGTGTGTTGTAGCTAACAGAAGTGAGGTTGTTGACATTACGCTAGCTAATAGATTAGCTGAGGCATAGATAGATGAATAAGCTGTGGCAGATGAAGAGTCCAGGTCTGATCACAGGTACATTCGTTTTCGTGTCTCTGCTGGTTTGTTAGTAGCTGTTTGTTTTCAAACAATTGGAAAAGCGGTGTAGAGTAGGTATTCTGCTTTTTTAAAGGAGAGAGTTTATAACAAATCAGAAAGAAAGATGATGTGAATGCTAAGACGGCTGCAATTGGTATGGCCATGATGAACTCTCTGGATAAGATATTCCCGTTAAAGACATATAGACGAAGAGACAGGGTGGCGTCGTGGTGGACGAATGAGCTAATAGCTCTTCCAAAGGGTGTAACCATCCTCTTTATAAGAGTGGGTAGGCATCAGCGCGACCCTGTTAAATAAAGTGAGTATAAGGAAACTTGCAATATTTATTTGTCTGCTGTTCGATTTGCTGTCCAAGACTGATTTTTGTGGTAGTGTGAGCAACTTCAGAGATGCTGTGAGGTGTCTTTGGAGCCTAGAGGGTTATGTGACTAAGATACTAGAGTTTATCTATGATGCCGTGACCGACCAGTCTACAGCATTAATGGATGAAACTCTGGATTTTATTCTTCGGCATGACTTTCGAGGGCTCGATGTTGGAGAGCGGCATGTAACTAAGCATGGTATGCGTTTTTTAAGATAACATTACTGCTTAGAGATCGTTACTGATAGAAAGGTGCAGAATGATGTATAGTCTTTTAGTCTTTACAAATCTGCAGGGGCTAATGGTATATAATGGCCTTGGGGGCGTAAGTCTCTCGAGACTAAACCCCTGCAAAGTAATAATAATAATAATATTATATATGACATAGTTAAAGAATCCGGCGCTTTTACAACGAATAATTGCTTTCTTAAAGAAGTAGAACTCTATTGTGGCAACGCTTTAACTACGACAGCATCTAACTTCACTTTAACATCTCCTTGTAAAAATTTTGATTTGATAAAGTCGCAACAAATAACAGGGAAATTATTAAAATTATGATTCTTGGATTCCGCCATTTATGAACGATTCTTGTATGTATTCTTGTAACATCCTGCGCTCAAAGTATGAGTTTACCTAATTTAAACAAAATGCTAAGATAGATCTTTAAAATAGTGATGTTTAAATGACGTTATTTATGGGAAGTCCTAGTAAAAATACTGGAAGTGTTACACGTTGTATTCTGGCTGTCCACCAGAACATGAGAAACTAATATTATAACATTGTATAACATTAAAGTAGAATTGTGAGTGTCCGTGTGCAGTTCTAGGGTTGCTTTGACTCCCGTGGGGCCAAGGGCCGCGTGCAAAAAAGTTAAACGTAGCGTTTAAGCTCTCATGAAATAAGCTTAAAATAAAGAGGGGCATGTAAAGTCGTTGAGTTTATTTCGCACACATGGCTTATCTTAAAGTACTAAGCGGGGATGATAAATGCAAGAAAGAGATAAAGACTTTGGAAAGGACATTTAGTTGTTGCTATACTTCGTCTCTGTGACTTTCGGCAACTAGGTTATTATAAACCTAATATATATTATAGGAAAAGGAGGAGGGAGAACTCTAGGTAAGCACCAAGCAGCTCCTATTTTGGAGATGCTTGGGCCCAGATATTTTCGTCTTCTGATTCGTTTATATAGTTACATTTGTGAAATAGCCTGTAAGGAAATAAATGAAGAATCACGAATAAAGTGAAGATACGAAGAGAAACCGAAGATCATCGAAGTCTAGGTTACTTAAGGGGTGAAAACCCCATGTAATGGATCAGTCGACGAGCTTCACTTGCCGTCTGAACCTCTCCTAAATACTTCGTAAATTACTGTTATCCCTTTATATTCTTAGTAAACTCGATCTTAGTCTACACTTACTTGTATTGATAAGAAATATACTTCATTTCAGATTTCCTGTCGATTAGAAGTACTATTCTATTCTTTCAAGAACTCCGTGTACCGTTCTACAGACTTACGCTATTACTAGTCACTAGTTGACTACTTGTCTTACTTTCCATTTACATTAAATATCAAGCACCTAAAACGGTCTCCTTTAGTATAGGAATCCTAAACCCCATAACCATTTTCCGTCAACACGTAAATCCCTATCCCCATGACCATTTTCCTTCAACACGTAAATCCCTATCCCCATGACCATTTTCCTTCAACACGTAAATCCCTATCCCCGTTACCACTTTTCCCTTAACACAGGAATCCCTATCCTTTGTGACCATTTCTGTATCAAGTCCAACAGAGGCTCATAGACGACTACTGACAACTCGGAGCTAGTCCGCGGAGACGTGGAGAAGCGGATAGGACGAGTGTACAAGACAAGACAACTCCAAACCCGACGCCTGTTCAACGGAACGATTCGAGAACGACTAAAGAAGAGACTGCTCAGTCCAGCGTGAGTAATTGGTTTCAAGAGGCGACTACGCTGAGATTCATCGAAGTTGACCGTTGCCCGTTTCAAGGACCTTCTCGCTATTGACTGTTGGTAGTCATGTAAAAATATAATTTAGTCACATTGATTCACTCTCTCTCTCTCTGAAACGGTAACAGAAAAAGCTCAGTATATATTATCTACTACTAAAATAAATCTTCCACTGCTCTGATTATTATTTCATCTGCGCTAGACTCTGTCCCTTGAATATTAATTACATTCCCTTCCATTTCCCTCTATTTCTACGTGAGCTGAAAAGAGATACGTAAAATGTAGCATATGACGAGGTGTACGTTCAAAAACACGTAGCATTTACGTTCTGAAATTTAACAAAGAAACGTTTTTGCAAAAAGTTACATAAAAAATCAAAATTTCTGTTTTTTTTGTTTTGAAAAACTTGATCAATATTTGTTTTGACTTTTGTTTCTTACAATGAAATCTAAAATCAATCTGTTAGTTAGTTTTGAGCAAGCTTGAGGTAGTTTGTAACTTGTGGATAATCATTACTACGCTTTGACTGTACTGGATAAAATTGAACCTTTATTTTTTTTGGAGCAGCGTGTTTTACATCTCACTTTATTTGTATAATTGTGACCCTTGCTTTGTCACTAAGGTTGTTTTTTTTGTACCAGATTTTGGTTCTTTTACTTTAATGAAGGTGAATCTTTTTAAGACTTGTTCATTCTCATGTTTATTCACTACAATAGACAAGGTATAATAGCTAGCAAACGCTCGCATTTTACTTTATTTTCTGATTTCTAGAATTCTAAAAGTGAGTGATAATTTATATTTAACGTTTTTGTGATTCAGTAAATAAGTATAAGGAGAGACTCGAACGAAAACGAAACGAACATTTCATTTCAAGTAATTTAATTATACAGATATTGAATTATAATTAGTAGAAATCCTGCATCAACGAGATAACACGTACACAAATAAGCAATTAGTTTTCGAATTATGTTTTCTGTCGCGAAATCAGCATTTAATATATAGAATTCCAACTTATCTCAGTTCTTATAAGAGAATTTTGACGTGTCCATTGAGATTCTCTGAAAATTAGGGTAATTAGATAGTAACATGTTATAGTAAATAACTACAACATAGGTTAGACAGATATCTTTTAGACAGGTAAAATATACTTGAGATTCGGTATTTCATCACCAGGTTTTTATGTTTCAATTTACATAGTTCACTTGAATTATACAATAACGATTCAGATATTTTAAAGAAATACGGTAGAACGTTTCATATTTCAGACAAATCATATATAACCCACTTCATAAAATTCAATGAGTACATTTCACCTGTTAGGTATAGCTAAAGTATTTAATGGGAACAACGAGGCTTTTTTTTATTGATGATACTTTGTCAAGTGAGAATTTTTTTTCATGAGACAAAATTTTTTTTTCCTTGAAAGGATTATGTGTAAATTTTGGACGATAATATTTTGCGGACAACCGTAGAAACAGTCCTGGCTGATTGGGTTTATTTACTTAATCGGGTATGCCTACTGATGGACGTAGAATTATTAAAATTATATGCATTATTCTGAAATGTGAGGGCTATATTGTCGAGTCAGTCATGTTTTGTTTCATTGATGTAATGACAGTTCAATGATGCTGTGATATTAGTTAGTTGTTCATGTATGTTTTTTTTGCCTTGAAAAATGTATCCGATGAGGGCTATCAACAGTTTTTAAACAGGTAGCATCTAGGTACTACTTACCTGGTGGTAAGAAAAATCTGCTTTATGGAGATTCACATCCACCTGATAGTATTGAACACGTCGACGTGAGAAAAGCATATTTTATTCTAATACAGTTGTTACATACGCAACTGAGTTACTAGACAATTCAGAATAATATTTGGTTTGTAAAAAGAACGTTTACAGCAAATCAAATTTTTAAAAATGATTTCCATCAAGTAACTACAACAGAAATTTACGTAGGCCTACTAGCAAATAAGATAGGTAAAGCAACTAGGTACCGGAAAACATATGATGGAATTTATTCGTTTTATTTGTGCATTATAAACACTATAAATACAGAATTACTATGATATCTTATTAAATGGATGATAAACGGTATGTGAGAGAATAAAACAGTAGTTTGAATGCTGAATTAATGTGATTTTCTGAATGAATAATATGTAAGAGTATAAAAAGTTAGTTTGAATGATGAATAAATTTGATTTTATAAATGATGGAATGAACAATATATAAAAAGTATAAATGGTTAGCTTAAATAGGGAATTGATTGGAGATTTCATTTAATTGATAATAGACTTAACAGTATGTAAGGAAAACAGAGGTTAGCATAAATGAAAACACAAAAGTTATTGATAGTTTAATTGATAATTCAATTAAATTGAGTATATTGACTTGACTCTTAGACTTTTTGATTACCAATTATTCGCTTTTTATTCTCAATGCATGTCCGCATATGATAATTTACAAACGTTATCGAGACATTTTTTTCGTGTGGTCCATTGTAAAGGTTTATTGCATTATTTTATTAGTATTCCAGCCAAGATACACATACTATGACATCTCAGAATAGAATTTAGTTGACATAAAAACAACTGAAAAAAGGCATTTGGTAAATTTTCAGACACATTTTATGTTCTTTTAGGGTGTTAGAGCTCATGCATGTAGATAATGCCTTACTGTCTGATGTAGGTACTATAAATCACTTCATAGGAAACAGTTTTAAAAATATACACGACGAATTCGCATTGATCCAACTAACCAATATACTCGTTGTTTAACGAAATACTGCATGAGTGCCATAATTTTTAACTTAAAAGGCTGCAACAAAAACAAAACCGTACTAAGTTTAGTTTTTACATCTAAACCCGCCTAATAGGAATTTACTGGCAAACTCTCTAAGTCATAAATATGCCGTGTTAAAGCATTTTGCTTGCAACAAGCCCAAGGTTAGCTCATAGCTCGAAATAATTAAGATAAACAAGCAAGTTTTTGAGAAAGTTTTAATCAACAACAGCCACAGATGTGAGCTGACTCGTTTATACACATCTTCCGAAAAGACATAATTCACAGATAAATTAAGACATGAGCGTCAGCCTTACTTCAAACAAAGTAATGTTTACATGCGAGATTCCACATGCTCGGGTTGCACAGGCAGAACGCCAAGATAATTATAAACTGAAACATGCATGAGTAAGCATTTTTCTGGCATTGGTGCCAACTTTAGAAAATCAGTTTCAAAGACCAAAATACCAGTAGGTAGGAGACTGAGCTAACATAAACATACAACGACCATAAATAAAAGCTGACTTATTTTTACATAGAATTCGGATGACTATAACTAACAACTGCTAGAAGGTGGTTAGAGAAACAAAAAGAAAACTGCTAAGTGGTATAGGTTTCACGAAAAAGGACATGAATCAGTTCAAATTGTAATGAATCTTGACAAGAAGCCAAGTTATTGTAAGAACTGTCGAAATCTCTGACACATGTAGCCGCAGTATCATTATCTTAAAGAATTTTTATGGCTTCTGTTACTTTCACACCTATAATTTTACAACGACAATAGGCTTGGAATTTTTCCGCGTGGCCATTACTTACCATCGACCCAGCTTTTTTGCGCTTTAAGAAAACACATAACTCCTAAAATGAATTTAAAAGTGTATATTTATACACGTAAAACCAGAAACATACCTCCCTATAGTCCTAATTTAGGTTTTTGTAGATTTTGGTTTATATGCATCGGTAGAATTTGTAGGCAGACAGCCAAGTTTTTATTTAAATGACGTACTTTTTTCCTACTTTGATACAAATGAGTTGAAATATATAGTATACTTTTATCACATTAAAAGTATTTTTTCAAAAAGAATCAGTAAAAAGTTATTGAAAACTCTTGGAGCACTTACATTATTTCACAAAGATCGTAAATACTTTTGCGATAGATGAAAATGTACTACATTTACAATTTTGGGTAGGTTGAGCATTTGAGACTATAGCAATAAGCGGATAGTAAAGTTAGGCAATTCGTTATTATACCTTCTTTTGTTTTTTTATATATTGTACATCGTCACTAGTATTTGCGTTTCACTTGTCTTTTATAGCATTTCATCCCTACTTTGACCAGTTAGTTAGACTACAACTTGCAGATACACACGCCACATGGGTGCCACACATTTGAAATGGCTTACAACAAATTATATGCAACATGTTCAACATGCGTATTATACCTCACCTTCAAATCAGCATATAATACCCACTTTACAGAGGTATTCCTATAGTGATTCCATATTTTCTTTTTATGAGCCAACCGAAATAGATAGTCTTACTAGTCATAGACATTCACATATGTCACATTGCGACGCCAAGCTACAGCATCAATATTTTAACAAATTGGTAAAATCTTAAATTATTTCACGTTTTGTGAAAAAGAATAAACCTAGTAAAGTAGAACGGCAGTTGAAAATACAATCACCACATCAATTCTTTGAACCGATAAACTACAATAAAATTGATGGATTATTAGAATTAGATTTCACCCAATCTGGTTGCAATAAATTATTATTTTCAAAGTTTTCAGGCGATGGTATTATTGACATTACAGAATATCTTCGCGCCTACAATTATAAAGCTGATTTTAAAGTGTGGAACGATGCGATTAGTTTGCAAAAATTTCCATTTTTGCTGGATAATGAAGCTGCATTATTTAATGTTCCTCGAAATTATAATACCATAGCTCAATATATATGGTCTGAGATCCAAACCGTAATGGTAGAAAGATTTAGTATTAGGTATTATCAACCCCAGGTGCATACATATAATAAAATCAAAAAATGTCTGAAAATGATTTGTGCTTAGGTTTTTACTGTAAAATGTTGTATTTATTCAGTATGTCACAAACTATTAAATCTGACGATAGAAAATTGCATTTTATTATTCAGAACTGTTCTGATAATATTAAATATAAATTAACGTATATGTACCCTAGAACCCTGGAGGAACTTAAGCAGCTTTTTTGTAAAATTTTATACATATCACCGCGACACTGTATACACGCAAATTGCCGAGAAGTTGTATCCTAACATAATAAATAATAATAATTTCCTAATTTATGATTTATCCCTAGAACACCTAGAAAAGGCTGTTTGATCTTTAATTTAGTCACGTTACTAGAAAAACGCCGCAGCCAATGATTATTGTAAATTTGGTTTCTTAGATTAAGTTTCTAGTTTTGAAATTTTGTTTTTGCTTTTAATATATGGTCTACAATTACGTTTATTTAAATTGCATATTAGTAATTTTTTTACAGATCTACAGAAGTACATCCTATTGCTCTTACAACACGGACTTGACCGATGTTAAGCTCTGGAATTATTTAATAATCCAACAACGTTTTAAAATACCCCATATTTGACACTATATCATTTCACAAGGTTACGTTCTATCAAGTAGACACCAAGGAATTCCATCATGTACAGCATGCATAAGACACAAAGCCAGAACAATAATGAGAACCAGAATCGTCTTCTGAAATCTCGTGGTTTTATCAAACATGGGCAGTCATTTTGGTCAGCCATTTAAACCTCAGGTCAAGATACAAAAGTAAGTCAAAGTTTTACTGGGTTATGTTATAGATGCAATTGACCTGGACACCAAGCACATACTTGTAGAGTACAGCTTTATAATAACAGAGCAAGATGTCAGTATACAAAAAATACTGGCTGTTTTTTTGACAGCATGTATGTCGCCTATGATAAATTAAACCTAGCTTGGTTTATTCAACAAGAAGTAAAACGAGCTGTTAAACAAATCGACAACGAAAAAGCGCGCGTCACGCACACCCTCCAAACAGAGAAAATGTTTATTGAAAATTTTGATAAACAGATTTGCCAACCTTATAATTTTGGGACGCTTCAATCTGATGATCACGCGTTTTCTTCATCTGGCAGTGAGACATATTCACAGTTGGATGATTCCTGTAAAGCCTATTGAGTATGTAATATGTTATGCATGTGGTCAGCCTAAACCTTCTGTTCGTCATTCTGAAGAGAATATGAGCAACCGGTCAGACAATTTGCAGAATAACAGAAAAAACTTACACAACACGTTCAACGAGACAGATAATATTCAAAGGCCTGCTAGTACCACAACACATATTAGAATTACGCCAAAAATTAGAGCAGTACCACAAACTATTGCTACAAATCGACCCGACTCTGTCATAACTATACCGTTCAAACAGGTAGAGTATGCCAAAACCATACATCTTGTTCACATGCAGATCTAGTAGGTAAAAGGTATAAATACAATAGTCAGACATTTTACCCAACAAGTCTCGGGGATCAGGTATTAAAATGGGTTGTCAATCCTTTAAGGTCACCAAAACTAAAACTTGAGAATATTAAAAAGAGACACAACGTCAGGTTTGCCATGTATATGTATTAAGACGATATTATACTTATACCCTTGTTTAACATTATTGAATTCGAATGAGTAAATATGTTTAATTGTCTTTGGTTGTTACGTTGAATAATATTTACTCGTAAATCTATTTCCTTGATTTTCAGATAAGTTCTTCTTTTGGAAAACTTATCTATGGTATAAATGTATGAGAACCAGTGAGTTAAAGTACAGGTGCTGTAGTAATAAATTGAATTGAATGGAATTGAATGTAGTTGAGATTCTGTTTTGACTTTATTACTGATGTGAATAAAGATAACTGTTGTAAAAGCTATTGAGTTATGTAATTAAAAGAGTAAAGATATGTAGGATCTTTTCTAGGAATAATTTCAGTATTTTGTGAACTGATATTTAGAGAGTGACCTGAGTAGTAATAGTAATAATTTACAAGTGTCATGGTGTATTTATAATAAATGACATAAGGTAAATTCATATTATGTTTAACATAAAAGGAAAATAATATTTAATTATTTAGGTCGAATGAGTTGTAGTGCTTTTTAAGCTTACGTGTACAATTTGCATTGGTATTAATCATACATGGTATTACAATAGAACTGGACCGGATGCGAAGTCCGATAAATACATGACACATTATCTATAAGGTTTCAATTAGACATGGACATACATTGAATACATATCATAATAACATTAGTTAATAACATTTAGTTCATATTGTAAGTGTAATACTAACTAGGTTTAGTTTACTGTGATTGGTGGAATCTAATATCATATAGTTCTATATAAGCTAAAGTGAATTAGGTGACGTGCTCCGTCCTCCCTGGCTTTCTATAGGCCAGGAAGGAGAAAGGCTAGAATGAGAACAGAGAAGTTTGAGGAAAATAGAATATTGTTTATTTCTTTTCTATTTTGTATACGCTAATCTAACAGAGCGCTATACTTCGCCCGCACTATACCGGATCCAGTGCCGCTCCCGTCCACTGTGTGTGTGGCGAGCATATCACTGGAAGATGTATGATAATGGGGACGATTGGAGAATTCATAAAGCTCCAACTACACTTCCCACTCCCTCCACACTGTACGCGTGCTCTTCATATTGCACTGCACTATGTGTAGGGAGCACAGAGAAATCTAGATAGATCTTTTTGTCGTTAAGCTGAACATTCTCCCTAGCCTTGATTGATACAGCGATCAACATTTTTATAGCTAGACACAATAATAATGTTAAGTTGTAGTAAACAAAAAATTCAACAATGACACACAAGAACAACACACGGTAAGGCTGGCCTGAGTAAAGTATCCCAATTCCTGAAATCCCTGCCTATGAAATTCCTGTTGCCACTATCTATTTATTTAACTAGAATGAGGTATGAGTGCACTTATAAATTAACAAGTGTGGTGA
Source organism: Dicyrtomina minuta (assembly GCA_949802685.1). Taxonomy (NCBI): domain Eukaryota; kingdom Metazoa; phylum Arthropoda; class Collembola; order Symphypleona; family Dicyrtomidae; genus Dicyrtomina; species Dicyrtomina minuta. The sequence continues at coordinate 52,093,712 of OX461809.1, forward strand.
GAGTATGTGAGAACAAATGCTCAATCACATTTTAACTATATGAATAATAGCGGTAAAACTGGTGAGAACTGAAGCTCAATCACCATCCAAGCATAATTTTGAAAATGTATTTACATACTGAACACTGATGTGTATTTACTAGATCAATTCATATTTTGTCAATGCAAAAATATGATTTTACTATGAGGTAGTATGATTGTATACTATATAATCTACATATTTTTAATAAAATATGTGATCATGTGATCCTATTTACACAGGTGTTATTATGAGAAGTAAGAGTGGACATTATCATTTGGAGATGCAGTTGTGATTGAAGTTGATGATGGAACATATTCATATGTATAGGACAAAATTTCATTTAAGTACTAAGGTAATAATGAAATTCTATTTCTTCCATCATGTTGAATTTTATTTTCATCATGAGTACAGTATTTCCCAAGGTGGATGTTTGACTCGCTTGCGTTCCAATCTTTGGAACTCCACCATGGGTTTTAGAGTTTTGGATATCATAGACTGAAGCGTCGGTACGTGCATTGGAACCACGTAGCCGAGGTCAGTGTGAGGTAAGTCGTATGATCCTGGAGGGCCTTTTATGATACAAGACGTTTTTATCTTTTTGATAAATTCCTTCCCCAGAATCAAATCAATTTTTTCATGTTTATTGAAGTTTCGATCTGCCATCCAATTGAGTGGTACATTGTTTGGTTTGGCAGTGGGTACAGGATAAGACAAGTACTCCCTTTGCATTTGCGGTAAGATATACACAGAGATAGTAAATGACTTTTTAGAATCCTGCTTCGTCTGAATGGTCATTGTGGTTTTACCTATTGCCTTAAGAGGACTAAGTCCTGTTGTGTCATAATCTCTTTTTGATGATTCTTTTATTTTAAGTTGTAAGAATCTTACCATGTGAATGGTAATAAAATTCTTGTCGGTCCTTTCATCTAACAATGCTCGCATCTGCGCATTCCGAGTTTTCTCTATGGCATCATCTACGGCTGTTGCTAGAAGTTTGGTGGGAGCCGGCAATGATACGGGTTTGGTGGTCACCGTACTTGGTTTGTAAAACTCTTTGTGTAGGCATGTGTGATGTCTGCCTTGACATGATTTACATGAGTATGGGCTCATGCATTTTGTGGAGATATGATCATCCAGGCAATTGACACACAACTGTTGATTGCGTACCCATTGATACTTGTCAGATGGGGATAACCGCATGAACGTTGGGCATCTATGAACTCTATGTGTGTTGCCATCACAATAATGACATGTGGACACAATCTCTTCATATGTGTGATGCTCTATATCTTCTGCTACAGACTCTGTGTCTGTATTATTGTCCTCATTCCTAATATCTTTTATTGTTTTGCAGAGTGTTTCTTTCCACTGTGATGAACTGGGGACTTCGTATGTATCCTCAACAGTGGGTGATTTAGGAATTTCGTATGATTCCACAACAGTGGGTTCCACATGTACCTTTCCCTCTGTATCTCGGGCTGGGTTACCTACAGCCTCCGCGGCCTCATTAGTGATAGGCTGTGGCTTTGGCTGGGGCTGCCCGTACATGGGATTGTGAACCATAGGAATGTAGGTTTGTTTCATATTGGAGAGTGGAGGTATGAGAGTGCGCAGATGGATTTTGAGGTCATTATACTCGATTTCCAAATTCTGAAAATCTTTAAGTACCCACGGAAGAGAATCTGTCTTCTTTCGTGAGGAAGTATTTATAAAAATTGACATGTTGAGTAGTTATTGAAGGTCCTTTCAATACCAAGTCTTGCAGAAATATTTCCACAACTTGGATTGGGACTGCAGCGTCAAAGACTGCAATTTTATCTCGAATTGATTTCATTCGAGCTGATAAAGCCATGTGAATCGATGCGTGGTCCACTTGCTCGGATGTGCATATTTTTAGCACATTCCGAGTGGAGGACGTTATGGAAAGTGGAGATTGAATTGTAGGCAATTTGTCGAGACTGCCTTGTCCTACCACAATTTCATGTTGTTGGGTAGACATCAATGTGGATGCTGTAAGCTGTGCTATTAATATAGCAGTGTCATTTGTAGTTTGATCCATTGTTGTAGATGGCTGTGTCTCGCGCCAGTTGCGCAGCAACTCGACAGCTGCTAAATGACGCGCCTTTGCGTGAGGTAAAAAAAGTCCCATATCAATATTATTCACGTAAATCCTCTGAAATTAAGAGGAAAACCTTATAAGTCTTTAATACTGAATAATATGAGATAACTTATAATGTTTTGATTCAATGAGTGATAATAGCAATTTCTTATATGTTTATAATTCTCGGGTATATTAGAGAATTTTATAAGCAAATTCAATTGACGTTCTACTCTTTGCTATGTAGTTATACCAATTACTAATTTTTATAGCAATTTGGTATCAGATTTATTATTTAATTGAGTGTCGTGATATCAAGTGCTAATAATGTCCTAGCAAACTTGATGTTGATTATGAATTCTGTAATTATTATGACCACAGCTCTGGCTGGGTGTTCATATGTAGATATAGTCTGTATTAAATTTGTAATTATTACATTGACTTTTAATGCTGTCTTACAGATATTGCGTATCTCGTGAGGCCACAGCTAGTAATGTGTAATGAAATGTACTGTATAAACTTTTTGCTTCCTCTGGAGGGTTTAATTGAATAAAGTTATAGCTGAAACTCTCTATGTACAACTCGTGATAGTCTAGAGTGCTATCAGTATTATGAACTGTAGCCTTATCTCTATTTCTCTCGACGTACTTGTAGAGTTGCCCTTGTATATGGAGTCGCTTTTTCCTTCCTTGGAATTACTACAGGAAGTACTTGCGTAATTGGCACTATCTATAGTGTGAACCAATTAATTGAATGCGAGACTTCTGTAAATCTCATATAATTATTGACTATGATTTAATATGAATATTTATCCTTATAGGCGTGCTTAATAAAATCTTAGGACTATATCTTATTATATCTATACTTAATTAATTCCCTGAGACTGTTAAGTTCAATATCAGGAGGAAATACAGTGATAGCATTATTCCCTGTTATAGCTCAACGTATGACTGAAGACGTTGGTTTGGTGCTATAGTAATTGATACTTTTTTGGATGCTACTTGACTGTGAGTAGTTGCAATGGCTCTATATCGAATAGGTCTTTGGGGCAGACTATAAGCCTTCTATACTTATCCTAACTTAAATTAGCTTACGTCCACCGTTGTATGTAGGCTGATCACTGTATGGATCTGGACTGTCAATAGGCTCTAATGTCCTTTATGACTGGGACGACCGTTGTATGTAAGGTCTGTCTATGTATGTGAGACTTTGTTTTTGTGCTAAATTTCTTCAATAGAAATGATCGATGTTTGTAGATCTGCCTTTTTTATTGTAGGCTTGCTATGAATAGTTAGGGATATGGAATAGGAATTACCTTGACGTACCTCTAATCTCTTCTTGGAACTGCAGATTCCTTTGATGAGTCAAGGTTTGTGCTTAAGGATTGGGCTCAAGGCTTGGGTAGGCAGTGTATCTATCCCCACACTTGCCTGTACTACAATGTTGTATGAAATTGTAGGTTTACGTTACTTTGTGTGATGTCTGAAACACAAAGGTTTTGATTACTTGACTTGCCTATTATCCTATGGATCCTTGTAGTATAATATTAATGGTAATTATTTTAACTATGTATGCATTAGTAGATTTAATTAGGATAGGCATGAGAACCTATCGAAATTTCTGATACCTGAGTGTACTTGTGGCCTAGTATGCAAATTTAAATTGCATAGGGTTGAGTCTTACTTTAATTACTTGCGTATATAACTCAGCATATATGCACAGTAGACCTCCTAAATACAAAGGAAAGAAGTTTTTACTCTTTGGTAAAGACTGACCAATCCTACCTAACGAGTACGCGTAATCTATATGGTGCATATAAGTATATGTATAAATATGCTTAAAGATATGCTTATGCTGGGAGCGATCCAAGTAATATTATAAGTAAGAGGAAATTAGATTATTATTTAACCTTACTATATTGAGATATCAATACTCAGAATTGAGTAGCTGCTTCTCCGTGTAGTGAACAAATATGTCACCGCAGAGAGTCAAAAAATAATCAACTCACATCAACATTAATAGCATATAAACACACAAGTCATACGGTACACACTATAATTTAATTCCTTATATGTATATCATTATTTATAAAAAACACGCAGTAAAAACACACAAGTTCTATAATACTATGTAATGTAGAAGTAGACTTAATATTATTTGATAATAAATTAATCCTATTATATTATTATTTTTTGTGTAGTGAGTTTTTGAAAATAAAATACAAAGAGAAAAATGAAATTCTAAGTTAAGTATGTAGATGTCAAAAGATTTTATTATGCTATTATAATATGTTTAGTTGGAATGTACGTATTACCTTTTGAACTATAATGTATATAGTTATGGTACTAGACAATTGACGAAGTAGAAGTAGACTTTACCACTGCTGGTCTTCGGGCCTTGTCGGATGGGAGAGTTGAATGGGGGAGATAGTGTAATTCAATTAGCCTTCTAATTGAATGGTGTTGGTTCTGGTCCGTGCTGTCTGTAGTAGAGACTGCGGCGGCTGGCGATCAGTGTCGGTTTCTGGTCGCGGGCTGGAAAAGTTGAGTTTTGGATGGGATGAAGGATGGAGATTGAAACAGAAGCGTGAGTCGATCTGCTTTGTATTAAGTAGTAGTGGGCACTTGCGATTTTTGTCTTTTTGTCAAAAATGAAACAAGGACAGAGTTCTTTATTGTTTTTTGCACTCCACTATGTCACGTACTGTTTATGATAGATGTATCTCTTGAATTGTCGCAATTTTGCACTGATGATTGTTGTAGCTTTTGTAAACTTTCAGCAAATGTTTTTTCAATGCTGCTTGTTTAAGGTGCTAATAAGCGATGTAATAGGTATGCTCGAAATACCTTGCGTTTGAATTGAGAGAATTCCTCGACGTGACGACACTGACTAATATGTGTAATAGAATCTCTTTGCACACTTCCAAAGGATGTAATCACGAAATTCACGTCTTTTGCACAGTTCACATAGTCGTCGCACAAGCACGTCTGTTCATTGGGAATTGTGGTCATCGTATTTATAAAATGTTTTTTAAATACGTATTACCTCATGGAAGCATTCTTCAGAGTTAAGATATTCTATCTCCTCTTCGGTGTAGTGACGAGCTCCGTCAGGGTTCATGACTTGTTGAGGTACATAAATGCCCTTGTAGTCTTCAAAATCGTCATTGTTATAATTGCTCAATGCAATTAATTGACGGTGTTGCTTGTCTTCTGCTTCTCTTTTTGCAGCTACTGTGATTTTATTGACGGGGCACTGTACTATTTGAGTATAGTACCTGCCACTTTTACACAGACACTCGTTGATCTTGTAAGGATCGTGAATGAGACACACGCGATCGTCGTATTTTTCATTTAGTTCACCCAATTTGAATTTTTTGTTAAGTGCTTTTCGTCTGTTTCGTTCAAGCTTGCATTGATAATTTTCTCTGCAATCTCTAGATTCTATAAAACGAGGATCGTAGTGGCGACACTCACTAATGGGTGTAAGCTAACGTATTTTTTCACCTTTCACCACGCCAAAATGGGTACGGACAAAAGTTTTCGATTTTACCCAGTCTTTGCACTTATACGGGGCTACGCAATGACAATTATTACGAAGACTTCAAAACGTAGCGTGGTGGATGTATTTAATTGGGCTACGGTTATAAAGTTTTGTAATAAAATTATTGAGACAAATTTTCACCTTGATCTTGCGGCGACGATGAAGTACTCTGTTTTTCTTCGTGTTTGGTCTCATTGGCACAATTTTGTAGCTCTATTTGGGTTCTGTTTATTGCATTATTGTTGCTCTCATAGTAGGCACGTCTGTAGCTATCGACGATTTTATTCAGAGCTTGATTGAACTCTTTTTGTTTCTGTCGTTTATTCTGTCTGGGCAAGGGTTTAGCTTCCATCAGTCAAGCACTTTCACTTTGATTCTTTTGTAGACGTTGATAACGGACTATTCGCTACTTCCTCGCTCGTGGTGACATTATAATGCTCTTCAAGGTATTGGTGATACCGTATAGTTTTGCGCACTAACAATTCACGTATCACTGGACGAAAGTTCTCCACAAATTGAGTTATTGCATTATTATATTGTTGTAATATTAGGCGCTTACGTGATTGTCGTTGTTTGCGTCTGTTCAGATCCATTGGCACATATTGTTGTGAACTTTAAATGGAAATATTGTTTAAAAATACAACTTCTTGATATACTGACACTTTCACTGACTTGCACCTTTTTCACCAGTTAAAAATGTAATTAGAGCTGGGAGGAGTCACAATTGTCTGTTAATTGGAAGTGTATATCAAGAACCGTAGATTCTCACAAATTAAGAAAAAGAATGGGAGGCGGTGCCACACAGGAACAGAGCAAAACAAGCCACTGTGCCCCAAAAGTTGAATTAGCGTGACACCATAGCACAGACGATAACCCACAAGTTTAACTAGGTTCGAAAACATAAGGAGCCATTAATTCGAATAAGTAAATATGTTTAATTGTCTTTGGTTGTCACGTTGAATAATATTTACTCGTGAATCTTTTTCCTCGATTTTTAGATAAGTTCTTCCTTTGAGAAACTTATCTATGGTATGAATGTATGAGTACTAGTGAGTTAAAGTACAGATGCTGTAGTAATAAATTAAAATAAATGGAATTGAATGTGGTTGAGATTCTGTTTTGACTTTATTACTGATGTGAATAAAGATAACTGTTGTAAAAGCTATTGAGTTATGTAATTGAAAGAGTAAAGATATGTAGGATCTTTTCTAGGAATAATTTCAGTATTTTGTGAACTGATATTTTGAAAGTAACCTGAGTAGTAATGGTAATAATTTACAAGTGTCATGGTGTATTTATAATAAATGACATAAGGTAAATTCATATTATGTTTAACATAAAAGGAAAATAATACCTAATTATTTAGGTCGAATGAGTTGTAGTGCTTCTTAAGCTTACGTGTACAATTTGCCTTGGTATTAATCATATATGGTATTACAATAGAACTGGACTGGATGCGAAGTCCGATAAATACATGACACATTATCTATAAGGTTTCAATTAGACATGAAAATACATTGAATAAATATTATAATATCATTAGTTAATAACATTAAGTTCATATTGTAAGTGTAATACTAACTAGGTTAAGTTTACTGTGATTGGTGGAATCTAATATCATATATTTCTATATAAGCTAAAGTGATTTAGTAGACGTGCTCCGTCCTCCCTGGCTTTCTATAGGCCAGGAAGGAGGGAGGCTAGAATGAGAACAGAGAAGTTTGAGGAAAATAGAATTTTGTTTATTTCTTTCCTCCTTTGTATACGCTAATCTAACAGAGCGCTATACTTCGCTCGCACTATACTGGATCCAGTGCCGCTCCCGTCCACTGTGTGTGTGGCGAGCATATCACTGGAAGCCGTATGATAATGGGGAAGATTGAAGAATTCATAAAGCTCCAACTACACTTCCCACTCCCTCTACACTGTACGCGTGCTCTTTATATTGCACTGCACTATGTGTAGGGAGCACAGAGAAATCTAGATAGATCTTTATGTCGCTAAGCTGAACAATTATAGAAAATCATTCAAAAAGTACTCATATTATACTCACAAACATGAGTTCATTCATTGCACTTCCTAAGATCATTCGTGTAAACAGTAAACCCCCCTTTTTTTTATTAAAGAGACCATGGTAAGGGACTATTCATATTCTGTCAAAACTATTATATACTCAGACCACAATGAAGCAATTTAGCTCTGAAATTTATCAATTTTCATTATCTTGAGTTCAAACCAATTGGTTTAATATTTTAGCATTTCTGTACAACGAAGTAGAGACAACTATGTTACATTTTGTGTGTCTGAAGGACTACTTATTTATTTGGCACTTTTTTCTCATTTTAAATATTATTTGTTATGTGTGCAAACTTGGGCGGAGCTTTAAACCGTGTCCCGCGTTAGTAAAATAATGTAGTCGAACATTTCCTGCGGAGTATAATAATGCCCGAATTATTAAGTACAGTTTGTATAAAGTTTTTGTTCTTATTATATTGTTCTTTTTTGATCCCATGATGACAAAATTTTAACGCGATAGTAAATTTGTTTTCACGGATGAAGTCTATGATGATATAGATAAGTTTAAAGATAATTTTTAGGATTTTTTGTTTCTCAAAAATTCTAGAAAGTACATGACGTTATGTCTTCCATAGATTAAGTTACGTATAAGTCAAGGTTTGAATCAGTAATAATTCATGAAATACAACACATGCATTATCATAAGCTTAACCAACTTTTTACATTTAATATTAGCACAGTTAGTCTTTAAATAATATTTTTTAGTATCCTTTATAGTATGATTGAGAAGTAGGTAAGTATTAGAACAATAACACATTTTGGATAAGTGTAGATATATCAGACTGTGTAAATTATATACAATAATAAAGTGGTTGTAATGTAAATGGTTTGACAAACACAATATGGATTCTAGGTTTGTCTATTAAGATGTTGGTAGGTATGAATGCATTACTACTAATACTTAACCCGAGAAATAAAAATTTATGAGGTACAAATGCTTTGTGAATTTGAAACCAAGTTACGAACTATTTTGTGACGTACGTCTTCGTCATAATATTTCTGCTGGAGTACGCAAAAGTCGTAATAATCCATTACGAGTTTATATAATACTTTTCGTCTTATTTGATTCATAGATTTGAACTCAATTTTTAAATGTGCACCAAAAAATGCCTACAAATTAATGACAAAATATAAAACTGTCATAGAAATATGTTTTGCCTAATTTAATATTGTTTAAATTGTTGCTTTTTTTGTTTAATGTTTTTTTTGATCTTGTTACACTGATAACCCGTTTTGAATCACATTTATGTAATTTATTCAAGATACGCTAAATTGAATATTAGACAGTTACCGTATCTTTTTACGAAATCACGTTACTTTAATAGTAACAGGTACTAACCATAACAATAATTCAGGATATTTATTTATTAATCCTTGTTGTTCGGTATTATAATTTGATCTTTACACCACGGTGTATACTAAACTGAGTCAGTTTATGAACACAAAAGTGTTTATTTTGTACTACACACGATTGAATCCTGAATCATTGTCGCTAATAATCCTAATCATATTTTTATTTGACACTGTTCTAGCCTTAAACTTCACAAAAGTGTTTTAGGCTTTCCTTTTCTCTTTTCGGGGAAAGTAGAAAATTGAAGGGACAGTTATTTGTTTCGATAGCTTGGCACTGAATGAGTTTCCAAATCTCTTTCGGTGGAAGCGGGAGTTTAAACTTGCCTAATGGCACCTGTAGATTTCTTCACTTAATCCGGTAGTCCAACGACTCCGGTGGGTCCATCACCATCCTTCCAACATAATAACAATGAAAGTACTATTGTAAATGTGTAACTGAAAGTCCGCAATTGCCCTATGGTCGATTTTTTGTTTGAATTGTTAATACACGCTGTCCTCATTCTTATCACGGATTCTAAAGAGTATAGCAAGGTAGTTGTGAAAATGATACTTCGCGGTTATTCAATATTTGGGGTAGAATCATTATGCTTTATTATAAAGAGGAAGGGTGTAATATCTCGAAGCAATGTTACAAGCTGAGACTTATTTATAATTAAAATTTATAAAAAATATGTCAAAAAGTGTAATATGATCCAACTGGTATGAATTTCTCTTCTGATCATCCCGTGTTCGTAAAATGTTAGTCTTTGCGTCAATTATAAAATCGTAAATTGTTCTGATTTAAGTCATAGTCTGACAAATAACTTCTGCATGTTGTTAAAATGGCCAGGTTCTCTGCTTATGTTGGAAGAAGGTACTGAGATAAGAAATTTATATCGGTCTCAGAGTAAAATTTCCGCGTGACCTTTACCTTTTCTAAAGCTCTTCCATTACATGGGCGATTTCTTTTTATAAACGCATTATAGATCCCAAGACCGGCACAAAAGCTAGTTCTCAACACCATCTGCATGTAATTTAGTAACAGTGTAATAAATGCACTCAGTCAAGGAACCTGAACGTCCTTAGATATATTATCAGTCATGTCAAATCCGCTTTTTTTGAATTTCGTTCGTCACCTTTTATAATAATTAGTGCAATCATTATCTTAATTATGTTTATTAAAATTTTAAACCTTTTAACTTTTCAACTTTACGTAAACTTGGGATGATGTCCCTCATTTAGAAGAAAAATATGACACTCAAATTTTCATAATCTAAATTTGACGTAGGTCAAGTGAAAAAGTAGGCAATGTGCTACAACTGGTCTCTGTAAAAAGGTTGGCAAGAGCATTTGACAACTATGTACTTACACATGTCGAGTTATCTAGACATCTCTCATACATATGACCTTACACATTATTCGTTAGAGTTATTTGACAAACGCAAGGCCAACATATGAGAGAAAAAATCTACAATCTGTTTTGTATTGGCTTTCAAATGTATTTCCAGCGATTAATATCCATGAGTTTGAGGACCACCCTTTTACTCATGTTGATCACCTAGAGCCACATGCGTTATGCATGATACGACTATTTGATAACCATATCATGCATGCATGTTAACTAATACCAAAATTGTAAATATTGTACAATTGTAGTAGTCACGTGTGTGTTAACATATTCAATTATAAGTATAATAAAATCAATAGTGGATAACTAAGTAGATATGAGACATTTATGTTAATACAAGCCAAACAACTATGTAGCAAGTATGCTTAAAGCATATACTTCAGTGAATGCCTTAACATTTTGGTTTTGTTCCGTGCATTAGTTTTCTCGACTTTGCCTGTTGTTAGAGTTAGTTTTCCTGCACCACTACGTGTGATACTACAATTGTAGTTTTTGGTACGTTTTCCCCTCAGTCTAGTTTTGCCAGTTCGTAGGGCAACATCTATTTTGACATGATGCCTTTCGCATCCTAGTCTCGACATACGTGTTTCTTAAGTTGCTGTAAGAACCGGGAGTGTAAGTTCCAAGCGTGTGTTTGTGAACATCAGTGGATAACCAGATACTTTAATCCATTTCGGCCGATTGAAGATCAATATACGAATAAATGGGCCTGCAACATAACAGGCGAATCTAGTGGTCACTACTCTGACGAGGAAGATGACCAAGAGGCGTTAACTATAAGTACATTGTTCTGTTCTCAGTTGTGTTATCAAAAATAAATATTACATAAAGTTATGTCTGATCAAGTGTTTTATCCTCCTAGTGATATTGCATTTTCAACATGTACATTATTTTCCAGTAAATCGATAGCTAAAAGTAACATTTACACCGTCGAACACCTATTAAAGTTCAAAAATGATATTTTTTTAACCCAACATATTCCAGTACCTCCAGGTCCTGGTTCTAAAGCTGAAACTGAGGACAATGACCTAATCTGTCCTTTTCAGATTTATAAAGACTGGGATTACCCAGAAACTCTAGATTAAACTTCTGAAAGGTCGCTCAACATCAATATTGTTGAACTCAATGTACATGAAAACGAAACTCCTAATTCCCCCGCTTCTAACAGCGATAGCAGTTCTATTTAGTCTGTAACGCATTATAGCCATTGTCTTACGGAAAGAATTAATAATTTTGATTATGCAGAGACAGATGTTGAACAGTCTATACTAGAGGTCTCATCCTATCTATCTGAAACTTGCAATCCGACTGACGTCAGCCGACGAGTACATTGTACAGTTGCCGGACCGAGTTGGTTTTCTCTAAGAAATTACCATATTTCTTCACCGCCTTGAACGGAAAGTACATCTTCTGATAATAATTACGGCCCGCACAGGACCGGAAGCCCAAATACACGAGGGTCATGGGAAGCTGAGGTCAATACAGACAACCGAATTAACGTCGTCTTGCCACCTGCGGACATGGCTTGTTCCGAGAGACACTACGATTGGGTTCAAGAATGTCACACGCGGCAAGCAAAGTTTTTCCATTATCATCATGATAACAATGAACCGAATGACAATTCCTGTGAGACCATGGACCAGGGTCAGCGTATATCTTTTCCGGATTCCGTTACCATTATCTGCGAAGTCATAACATTGGATACCCCGGACTCTGTTAATTTTATTCCTGCAGTCACCACAGTGGCTCATCCTGTTTGTCAGGCCCCTTCTGTATCCAGCGTTGCTGTTATGATACAGGCAAACAAGAGGAAAGAGTCAATTAATTACCATGATCAAGATGCGAGTGATGCAGATAACGACAACTTACTAGTGTCTTTACAGGTTCTAATAACCTTTACTGATACACAGCCAAGCAGTAAAATATCTTCTAGTTCTACTCCGTCAACCCTTTACTGTGACTGGGAATATGAAAATTCAGTCTTATTATAATTAGTCACTAATATATTTAAACTCTGTATACAATCATTGAAATGCAAGATATTTTATAATTATTTTATTGAAGTTTCGAATTCTCATTTAGTTATGTTTTTTTATCCTATTTATATGTATGAAAATTGATAAAACAAAATTTGAAACACGTTGTGGAATTAACTTTAGGTATTTAGTATAATTTTATATGTTCATGTTTTGAAATGTTATAAGAAACTGTATTGCAATTATTGTTACATAAGACTGATACAAAATTCAAGAAAAAAAAAGTTCATGAGTGTTATTTTATAAGCAGTTATCCCAAACATTGCAATACCTTAACCCATAACTTCGATCCCTTTTTTAAACTTATTATGAATATAAAAATTATTTTGGTTAATGTACTCAGGAGAAGTGAACACCAACATTTTATAAATTTATACACATACAATTAATTGTTCGTGCACATTTTCTTTATCTCAAGTTGAGGATTGTGATTTGTTTTTCTTCTGCTAATTTTTAAAATATAATGCTATATAAAGGGTTCTTTTATATATACTCTTAAGTTTTTAATATAACTTTTGTCTTATCTACAATATTTTGTTTTATGTGTCTATAAGTCACAGTGAGTGCCTATATATCCACACAAAAGCACATTACGTTTGTATAGTTCAGCGTTACTATCCTGTAATCATTGCAATTTATTAACTAAGTGTAATATGTTCAGATAACTCAGGATTTACCCGTAATCTACACTTTAAACTTATATGCTACCAGGCTTGAAAATATGTTCTCATTTAGTTAATTATATACGTACTAACCACATAGTTCACTTAAGTTAACATATTGCGTGTTAATTAACAGTGCCTAGAATATTTGTGTGTACTAATGTGTACCAAGATGTTGTTTATGCTAAGTACATCTACCACAATAGTAATCGGTTTACCACTTATATTTTGGGTAATTTTATTGTAATGCACAACAAAAATAAGCATCTTAGGAATTTGTATGTATATATTGTTTTTCAAACAAAAATTTTAATTATTACTCTTGTACATGAAGAGTCCGAGTCATCGTCATTCACACCTGTAGAGAACTTTGTTCGTCGAGGGCGACTCAAGTTGCCTCAGGGGATGTGTTACACGTTGTTTTCTGGCTGTCCACCAGAACATGAGAAACTTATATTATAACATTGTATAATATTAAAGTAGAATTGTGAGTGTCTGTGTGCAATTCTAGGGTTGCTTTAACTCACGTGGGGCCAAGGGCCGCGTGCAAAAAATTTAAACGTAGCGTTTAGGCTCTCATGAAATAAGTTTAAAACAAAGACGGGCATGTAAAGTCGTTGAGTTTACTTCGCACACATGGCTTATCTTAAAGTACTTAGCGGGGATAATAAATGCAAGAAAGAGATAAAGACTTTAGTAGGGACATTTAGTTGTTGCCATACTTCGTCTCTGTGCCTTTCGGCAACTAGGTTATTATAAACTTAATATATATTATAGGAAAAAGAGGAGGGAGAACTCTAGGTAAGCACCAAGCAGCTCCTATTTTAGAGATGCTTGGGCCAAGATATTTCCGTCTTCTGATTCGTTTATATAGTTAAATTTGTGAAATAGCCTGTAAGGAAATTAATGAAGAATCACGAATGAAGTGAAGATACGAAGAGGAACCGAAGATCATCGAAGTCAAGGTTACTTAAGGGGTAAAAACCTCATGTAATGGATCAGTCAACGAGCTTCACTTGCCGTCTGAACCTCTCCTAAATACTTCGTAAATTACTGTAATCCTTTTATATTCTTAGTAAACTCGATCTTAGTCTACACTTACTTGTATTGATAAGAAATATACTCCATCTCAGATTTCCTGTCGGTTAAAAGTACTATTCTATTCTTCAAAGAACTCCTTGTACTGTTCTACAGACTTACGCTATTATTACTCACTAGTTGACTACTTGTCTTACTTTCCATTTACATTAAATATCAAGCACCTAAAACGGTCTCCTTTAGTATAGGAATCCTAAACCCCATTACTATTTTCCGTCAACACGTGAATCTCTATCCATATGACCATTTTCCTTCAACACGTAAATCTCTATCCCCATGACCATTTTCCTTCAACACGTAAATCCCTATCCCCGTTACCACTTTTTCCTTAACACAGGAATCCCTATCCTTTGTGACTATTCCTGTATCACGTCCGACGGAGGCTCATAGGCGACTACTGACAACTCGGAGCTAGTCCGCGGAGACGTGGAGAAGCGGATAGGACAAGTGTGCAAGACAAGACAACTCCGAACCCGACGCCTGTTCAACGGGACGATTCAAGAACGACTAAAGAAGAGACTGCTCAGTCCAGCGTGAGAAATTGGATTTGATAGGCGACTACGCTAAGATTAATCGAAGTTGACCGTTGACCGTTTTAAGGACCTTCTCGCTATTTGCTGTTGGTAATCATGTAAGAATATAATTCAGTCTCATTGACTCACTCTCTCTCTTTCTCTGACACGGTAACAGAAAAAGCTCAGTAAATATTATCTACTACCAAAATGAATCTTTCACTGCTCTGATTATTATTTCCTTTGCGCTAAACTCTGTCCCTTGAATATTAATTACATTCCCTTCCATTTTCCTCTCTTTCCACGTGAGGTGAAAAGGGATACGTAAAAGAATAGTAATTTACAAAAGTAATTTATGAACGATCTTTATATGTACACCAGTAAAATTCTATGTTTATGACATACCTACGTCTACCTTATTTCTAAACAAATTACAGGTTGGACCTTTATAATAATAAAATATGAATAACTTCATTAGTAGACGATCCCCGTACGTACGCTTTTAAAGTCCAATGTTAAGGATATATTTTCACTTTATTTTGGAAATAATGGCATACAAATCTCTAAAATTTGTATAACGTTACTTATAGACGATCTTTGCATGCATACTAATAAAATCCAATGTTATAGATATATGTCAACTTAATTATTAAACTTATGACAGTAAGAATCCCTAAAATGGTAAAATTTGCATGACGTCACCTATGGACGACCCCTGCATGCAAACAAGTGAAATACTTCGTTACAGATATATGTCAGCCTAATTTCTGAACTAATAGCATAAGAGATTCCTATAATTGTAAAATTTGATTGACGACATTTACGGACGATCCCTGCATGCATACTGTGAAAATCTTATGTTAAGGATATATTATGTCAAACTTGTATGAAACCGTCAGTAAATGCTGTCATAAGCAGTACAAGTGAGTGTAGGCGGGTACTGATGACAGGCAATAGCTATATATAAACGTAAATCATTTTTTACGTGACATCATTTGTGCCTAACCCCTAAGTCCTCACAGCGACATTCCTTGCGTGTATACTAAAGTGAGAGATCAAATGACCACTGACTACACTGTAGCGTAGATTGAAATACTTGTACTTGCCCGGCAGAACAAAATTTAAAAGCAATTGTATGAATATAAGTTTTTTGCATTTGTTTTGCATGCTTTTACACGCATTCCAGTTTTTTACAGGTTCACCGCCCTAAGTTTTGACAAGGGTTCATTCAACTGTTAATTGTTAAAAACTAGTTAGTCCGACCACCCTTAAAAACAAAAGGTCACCTCTTACTCGCATTTGTGAGAGTTTGAAAGCAGTTTTACAATAATATATATATAATATAAAACTGTGACCTGTGGAGCACATTCAAATTAAGTTTTAGTGTAATCCTCACGACTTCATCAATTCCAAGCAAGGATTCATGCACATGTTTAATAAAAGCCTTAACATAAATACAGGATTCTGAAATTTTCCTCCAAGTTTTAATTTTACATTTAATACCTGTCGATTAAGATTGAGAAGGTAGTTTGTACATTATACATTACTTTTTATTGAAAACTCTTAAACGTCACACAACTCAGAAATGATAAGCATAATAAACGGTACACTAAAAGAGGCTTTAGTCAGGTAATTAATAAATATTTGTTGTGAGTTTTGTTTTATATTTATGCAGTTTTAAATTGTTTGTTTAAATTAAAAATATATTATATCCATGAACATTGGACTTTAGTAAGCCTCTAAGTAAAAGTCAGATTGTTTTGACGAAATTTACAGTAAAACTTCTACATAAAACGTAAGTATTCTATTCTTTGACATAATTGATGTTCTGGAAACATGGTAAAATTTGACCTAGACTTCCTTAAATTTCGTTTATAACGCATTGGTAATTCATTCGTTCACATGTTAGGCGTCCCAAACAGTATGCCAAAATTTAAAATTTTGTATATTTTTTTCTGTATAAAGTTTGTGTAACACGTCATGCTTATGCCTTGTGAGTTCCACTAACTATAGTTTCGAGTTTGGATTACCTGGTATTGCGCAAGTTTGCGCAACTGATTTTATGAAATTGTAGTTAATTTAAGTAGTGCTAAATTGTTGGTGTATGCATATATACCCCAACAGTGGTATTTAAAGACTATAAAAGGCGTTAGATATGCTCTATAGCAAGCGCTTTATGTTAGATTTATGCGTCACAGTTTAGATTGTAAAATCAAAAGAACGATGCAGATTCAGGGCAAATTTAATGCAGACAGAATAATACCATAAACATGTTTTGAGGATATGCATAAAGATGAATTACAGTAACAATGTAAAAAAGTATACGAATTCAATTACACATATGCTAAGGGCTAAACTTGTTTGTTTTTTGCTTTTGAAGCAAAACCATAGTAAGCAAGTACCACGTAACTAGTTTAAGGCAGGATTTGGGAAACGCTGACTTGAGTCAACTAGTTTTGAGCTTGCCTGTATAGTAAGTTGTATAAAGGAATATAGTAGCTTAATAAATAGAATAATAAACGATGTAAAAAAACGTTAGCGAGAGACAGAATAACATAATATAATACAAACTCAATGCATAAATTAAAAGTAGCTTGTAAAACAGTTACTGTAAAAATACGAAGTTTAATGCATAAAATTGGTGTGTAAAATATTATCAAAATAAAATATTATTAATGTTCTCAACTTCTGTTCCTGTTTTTTTTAATTCCGTGCATTTAACATAAACAAATAGGGAAATTATAATTGAACACAAATGAGCACCACATTTCCTTGGAATGCCCTAAATAAAAGGAATGAAAAATGAAACATAATTTAGTGACGAAAAAGGTATCGATCTTCAACCTAATCTTAGTTGCCTATCAAAAAATAAACAAATAAATAAATTTGAAGATATTATTAAGTGTTTTTTAAATTTTTAGTATTAAATTATAAAACTTACAGTGGATTCAGCATATTCTCGTCCGTGGGATATTGTCTCTGATCATACACCAAATGGTTTGTAACACGATCAACAGTGAAGAAGTATAGCCTTTTTTCAGTTTCATATCCTGTCACCTCGTAATAAAACCATCGAAAGCTCGGAATTATCTCACATATGTCAATTTTTACATTGTTGTGTCGCACTGTTTTATTGTCAAAGAATTTTTAATCTATTCTTCCTCTTCGTACATTTTTCCACTGTATCAAAGCAAGAACAATGATAAGCAGAAACTTTTGATAAATTTTTAGTGTAACACGCACGTCACACCTGAACTTCAATATACTGTTCTGCTAATTTTAAAACCCTATCAATGGTAGTTGGTATGCTTGACTCTAGATGATATATAAGAAATTTCCAGTTTTTATTCCTGAAAAAAACTGCAGATACTTTACTACTTTGAATTTTATCCTCCGACATTTTTTTAAGTTTTAAAAGCGAAATTTACTACCTCAAGTCAGAATAAAAACTAATATGAAACTCAAGACATCATCATAAAGGTATGTTACTTTTAATATTTTAGGTGGCGATGACCAACATTTCGTTTTGCATAAATTAGTACCGCATCGCAGCAAACAGGTAACTAATACAAGGTACTTGATTATAACTGAATGAAAGCCCTTTTATAATGTTGAAAGAAAAAAAATAGGAATTATATTGTTTCGTTGAACGATCAATTAATACTATCATTACAGTGTGTCTCAAAATTTTGAGCGCACTAGGATTTCTGGGGTTTTCTACCCTCTTTGTACGAATACCCTAGCAAAATATTTATTTTTAGACGTCATTCAACGAATGGGTATATTTTCAATTCAATTGACTCTAAGGGGTAAATTTGTTTTCTGGAAGTTAATTTGAACCAGAAAAACAGGTGTCTCAAAATTTTAAGCGCACCTCACGGATTTTTTAGTTCAGTGAATAATATTTTCAGAATTTACTCATGAAAAACTTTCAAATTTGTCACACACACACTTAAATACATTAGTCATGACTAGAAACATTCTCTTTGACCATAGAATTAACGTAGCACCAGTAGCATCCGACGACACAAGTCAACGTTGTGTCAACTTTTTTTACTGTTAATTAACATGTAGAAACCAGGACTTGCTTCACTTTATCCCTATGTGCACGCACAAATGTCAACTAACTGCAACTAAGTTATGTCAGACATAAACACAATTGAATTGCCTACACAACCATACTACACTCAACTCTCAGGTCACGTGGGGTCACGAAACACCTGATCGTTAACTTTGTGGATGGTGATGATATACACATAGCAGCGGCAGCAGTCCACACATATCCACAAAGTTTATTTCTGATTGCAATTACTAGATGGTCATCAAAGTAGATGTTTTTATACCTAATGAATCACACAAAAAATTTTACAAATTTCCTGAAAAACTAAAAGTTGATTCATCGTGTATGTTAACGTTTCAAAATAGTGTTTACAAAAAACATAAAACGTTTGTCTCAAAACCCTTTTATACAATGAAGCCAGTAAACACATTATTACTAAAAACTAATTATGCATGTGCACTGCCTTTTATTAAGTACTATATAAAGTTAAAGTAACAAAACTTCACTGACGGTATTATTTTTGAACTGAAAAATATTTGAACAGTATATTCATGTGAATATGAATTTGCGTAAACAATCAATCAATTCTGTGGTACAAAATGCAGCAAAAACAAATATTATTTCGCTGTATAGTAAAATTATGCAAAATTCAGCAACATATATGCGAGCGTAAGAAGGACTTAGAAGAAGTCAAGCTAAAACGTTTCTTCTTTCGTTTCTATTTAAAAATGTATATGTTATAAGTGATAATATTGCAGTATTTGTATTTGAAAATGGTTAAACAGAGTTTAATACTGCCTTTTTTGATAGATTTTGGATCCTAGAGATGAGTTAATTTCATATGTTTATTGGCATTGTCTTAAACCACATAACAAAGACAGACTTAGGATGAAGTACAGTGAAACAGATCTTCTACTTAACTACATACTCTGTAAACCAGGTCAAACGTCGTTGTTTGAGGATTATAAATAGCTAAGCTATCTATTTGACTTTAGTAGTTTAGATAAAGACGATATGCGTTATAGTGGGGAAAATAAAGAAATTGCTGGTGTTTTAAAATTTTTTGTAGAGTCTAAAAGGATAAAAGTCTTTATTGGACTCCAAATTAATAATAATAATAATTGATTTATTAGGTCAATTCAACCAAAGTTTATACAACTAGGCTCAACCAGACACTGTGGGTGAGGAAATAGGAGACTACCGCGTTAGATCGTCTCGGTCTTTGTACCCTTTTACCTATCTTCCTCCCCTCCTTCACAGTAAGAGAGTCTCATTCCCTAGGCCCTCACAGTAAGTAGTGGTCACTAAGGAGCACCGAAGGAGTTTGGGTTTGAATTAACTATCTAGTGACGTTTACCGTACAACACCGAGCCGTAAACGATAAGCAGTGGCCAAGCATTGAAGCTAGGTCTGAGACTGTAAATTTCGTTACAGTCTGCAGTCCTAACCGCTCACCTAAGCACGCCTGCTTGGACAGCAAATTAAAACGTGCTGCATTCAATTGGATGATGGTACTATTAACATACGTAGCAAAGAAATAAGCAAGTGTAGTATAAGAGATATTGGATTTAAATATTTAAAAAATGCACTTTTCAATTTAGAAAGCAGTTAGGTTCATATAAACATGAATAAAATAAAAAATTAAAGATTTACAAGCTATCTGTCACAAAATCGAGATTCAATAATTTTCCCACAAAACTGTTTTTTTACCGCCATATGGAATTAAAAGTTTAGTCTTTGGACATAAAGATATTAGAGATATTCAGGTAAATAACGTGCTATGATCCGCAATATGGTTTTAGGTAAAACGTTTAGGACAATAGTAATACTTTTGCTGATTGATTTATTTTATTGCTGTCAGGCTAACATAAGTAAAACTGTCAAAGGGTCATGTCCGCCTTGTATTGCTGAACAAAATGTATTTTATAGGTCAGTTATACTATCAAAATACCTTTGTTTGAACGTAAAAGGAACATAACGTCTCTGATATATCATTATTCAAATTTTAAGACTAAATACAGATTGTATTGCAACTTAAGGTTATATTTTAACTAGACTTACATCTAATAATAAAATAAAACAAATTTAATTGGTTCTTCAGTTTTTCTTGTAGTATATCCTATAGTATTATTATCGTACCACATTGTAAAACGAGTATGTATTCTCCTCCCCAAATAAGAGTGAGGGTGGGAGGCCATATCCGAGTTTACCACATCCCCACACCATATGCATCTATGAACCCCTTGAAAATGGGGATGATATGAATCCCTTTTAAAATTTTATAATTTAGTAAATATAATATGAGGGTGTGAAAGATGGTAAGGGTCAGATGGTAGTATTTAAATTAATAAAGGGGGTGTTCCACCACTCCGGAGGAGGCCGGAGACCTATGTAGAAGGGGGAGGGAGGCTCAACTGAAACTCCAGCTGAAGCTCTCCAGCATAGCTACAGATGGTAAAAATGCTAATTTTGTTAATTTTAATTTTAATTGCATAATTTATTTAGCTAGGATTTATGCTTTATTTTTAGGTGTAAGAATTCCAAGAGCAGTGTAGCTCGGTGGCTGAGGTCAAGGCTGTGGATAATGTCATCCACGGCCATGGCTTCGCCACCACGAGCTCCCGACTCCATGAGGGACTACGGAACCACATCGACCGTTGACGGCAAACGGAGCAGGTTCACGGTCGAATGGTGCCAGGTCCCACCGATGGAAAATCGGTCTGCTCGGGAAATTTTGCCAATTGTATTTTTGTTGCCAATAACGATGAGGAGTGAAGAGAGAGAAGACTTATTTATTTCGCTTCTGTTTGCAGGAGGACAAGCCGGCGTGAAGGTCGGAGGCCTGGAGGACGCTTGACATCCTCCCATGGCCCTCAGCTCCAACGCTACTGGACGGGACGGACAAGGGACAGTGAGAAGCTCTTGTATTTCAGAGCAATCCAGACGGCAAGAGCACCCCGTCCACGGTCCACCAGTTCAGCAGCAACGACTTGTCCTGAATTTTGAATCAATGAAGGTGGGTTTTTATTTTTATTTAAGTTAATTTTATTTTGTTTATTTTTCAGGACGGTC
Organism: Dicyrtomina minuta; assembly: GCA_949802685.1. Classification (NCBI taxonomy): domain Eukaryota; kingdom Metazoa; phylum Arthropoda; class Collembola; order Symphypleona; family Dicyrtomidae; genus Dicyrtomina; species Dicyrtomina minuta. The sequence continues at coordinate 52,115,630 of OX461809.1, forward strand.
GTTGGGGAAGTGGTGCTGACTCCGCGCCCAGCAACCACATCCAGCCCAGAAAGGACGGAGAGGTGCGGTGGAGAGTGTCTGCGAAACGGGAGAAGGCATGCGACAGTCACACACCGCACCATTACCATCAGTTCAGGCCGACCAACGACCCTGAATTTTAATGCCAATCAGGTTTTATGATTTTACATTTTATTTTAATTAAGTTCCTAGTTTTATTTTAGTTTAGTTAATTTCTCCAATTAGGTTAGTCGGGGAGGTTGGATGGACGATGGCAAAGTCGTGTTGCCGGGAACGGCGAATAGCGTCTCCGCTCCACCGACCACTCGAACTTGGAGGACAAACCCGCAAAATACAGCAAGAGCTGCGGGTTCGCCTCTACCTGTCTCCCCTCAATTTTGGATTTATTTTTATTGATTTTTGCCTGTTTTAATGTATGAACCGAAGTCCCTAAATTACGTCGAGCGGGTTCAGGGGACCACTGCTGACGACTAATGAATGAGCCAATGATTTATGATGCTAATTATGTTAACTTATTTTTCTATTTCTTAATTCTAGATTCAGTTATGGGAGACATGGGAATCAACGGAAGGTTTGCCAATTATAAATGAGAACACTCAACGAACGAAGATGCGAAGGTAAGTTTAAATTGATAAATTTATATTAATCATTAAATCAAAGAGGAAAAGATAAGTTCGAATTCAACAGCAATCATTCCCAATCGACATAAGGTCGAGGGCCACAACTGAATGATAATTAATAATTCATGTTTTTGTTTTGTTTTTCAGATTCCGTCCAGCAATTTACAATATAATGGATTTACAAATAATTATTTATAACTGATACGCTTACGGATGCCACGGGTGTGGCATCTGAGATTTCCAATTCCAGGTCCAGGTTAATTACGGGTATTCACAATATATAATTTGTTATTTTATAATTCATACAATTTAGTCCAATTGACCTCGATATTAATTTATAATAAACTTAAGAAGAACTCGTAGAGAGGAATCGCGAACACGGTGAACACCATGAATAAGAATAAGAATATATAAAAATTATCAGATTTTCTCTTTTTCTTAATTTTAGTTTCTTTTTGATGGCACCAGCAGGAGTCACATGGACAATCCCCTCGCGTTGTTCATATTCCTTTTGGAGTCTCCATGTTCTTCGATTCCTTTCTAGTCATTTTTCGTCCGATTTTCCAGAAGGGAAAATGCAAAAGAAATTAAAGATTCTGCAGGATTTGGAAGAATTTATGACGGAGACCCTCTCTTCTTCGAGGCGTGATTGTTTCTGCCTTAGCTAGTTCGCCTCCGCTCCTTCCTCGCTTCGTCTCCTGTCGCCTCGGGAAGCATCATTTAATTCCTTTTGTGGCTCATAGACGCTGTGTGGTGGAGGGCTGCGAGTTGTATTTATTTTACTATCTCCTTCCGTGGATCTTCCTCACTCTTTGTCAGATGGCCGATGCTGTCTGGAGAATTTGAGGAGAATCTGTGGGAGGACGTGTTGTGATTTCTATTCCTTTCTCATCATCCCCTCGTAGGGCTCCGTGTCATCACGGAGGGTGGTGTCTGAAAAGATTGGAATAAAAGGCACGACACACAATTACATTTCCTTTTCATTATTTTTGGAATGGACTCTGGAATTTGGATCTGATTATTTTTCTGACGGAATAAAAATTTCTGAACTCTGGACCTATGGAATTTTAGAATTAATTCATTTTTACACTTTATTTCGTCAATTGGCAAAATTCATTTATGTCATATTTGCATATAAAATTGCATGGACTGGAATTGGAAAATATTACGGACATCTCATAAGCTTCCTATGACTTAGCTAGGATGCATAGCAAAGCTTTCTCTAACAAAATAATAATTTTAGTAATTAAACAATAACTTGGCAAATTTTCCGTAAGATCCTATGACTTAATTATGAATGCATAGCGATCTGATTCTCTTATTAGTCAATTTATATTTCATTTGAAAACGCAAAACAATTTTTGATTAGTCAGATAATTCGTGTTTTCTAAGCTATTCTATTTATGCCTAAGAAATATCCTGCGTCTTATTTTCTAATGCGTAGCAATATTACTATTCTAAGCATCTAATTCTAACTTTGAAAATCAAAAGAGATAATGTGAAACATAATTGAAAACGGAGTTATTATTATTTCTCTAACTAATTCACGTAGAGATTCTAAGTTCATACAAATGCCATCCAAAACAAAGACATAACTTTTTCATCGAGATCTTAAACTAATAAAATATTAACGTAGAGATTACTTTTATAATTCTTATCTTTATTACCAGAGGTAAATTTTTATCTTTAAAGTAAACACCGCGGGTCATCAGACTATTCATTTTCACCGGGTATTTTGTTTATCTTATTATTTTTCCGAAGTTATTTTCTTAAAGGGGAAAAATTAATTGGGTCTAAGGACTCTCATCAGGAGAGGGATGTCTTCCTCGTCGACTTGGGGATCTTGAATCATTCCCTGGACGGGAGTCGGATCGACTGCTATTGGTTCCTGGAGATCCTGGGGATTGGTATTTGGTTCTCCAGCTGGATCTTTAGTATGAATTAATGGGAGTACGGGCTGGATTGGAGCTTCTGGGGACGCTTGCGGCATGGGTAAATGTAAGTTCCCCTGTATTGCTGCTAAGCGTAATGGAGCATACCATTCAGTCTCTTCGTTAGCCAATAATCGGACTGGTGGGATGATTGCTGGTACGAAGACGATTAAGGTTTCTTGAGGAATTATGGGCGCAAAGCTTCCTGGTCCCGATTGGAATTCATATTCCAGGCGTACATTGAGATTATTAACATGCATGGCGAGAAGGTCTCTGAGTCCATACGGGTTATTCGGTCTTAAGATCGCGTTTGTTTCGGTAAGTCGGTAACCCGGTTTTCTTTGTCTCATACGGGCATGTTTGTTACGGAGCAAACGTTTTTCCTCCTCATTTTTCTTTCTTAGTCGTACCGGGATCCATTCCATATTTGGATCATTACTAATGGGGCGATTTTTATTATTTCGCCAGCGCTCACGTCTAACACGTTTTGATGGAGTTTGTGAAGGTCGCGGACGCGGTGGCGGAGCTTTAGATGAAGTTGAGGGCATCGGGACTCTCGGACCTATTGAGACCCTTAATGATTTTTGTCTTAATCTTAATTTCTGTGGGTCAAATGCTCCCTTTAGCACTTTTTCAATTCGTCGTTTTTCTTCATCAGTATCGATGGTAGATTCCGCGGAGGAGGATGATGATGAGGATGGAGTCAACTTCCGTGGTTTGTTGGGGTTGTAAGATTGTTTTATGGCTAGCTTTAAACGTCCTTTTTTTGTTTCTTCGGAGTCGCTAGACGATAAGGAAGACGAAGACGAACGTGAAGATGATGAAGACATCTAATTTAGAGAAAGAAAAGGGAAGAGAAACTGGAAATAATTAAATTGTTCACTTTTTTTTTGAAAGTCAATGTTTTTCTCCCCACGCCAAGCACTGATTTATTTTGATGTTAAAATGAGTTCAAACATCGGTACTTCACCGGTGTTTGCATTTTAATTAATGTTTTTCACTTTTGATTTTAATAATTTTGAACTAAATTTCTGATCCTGAGGGGATCAGAAGGTAAAATCTTATAAATTATTAGTATTGATCTCTTATATTTTTATGATCTCTGTTTTGGAGGTTCGCTCTTGAACCGGCAAAATTTGTAGCGGTGGCCACCACCGCAGTGACCACAATGCCTAACTCTTTTCTTTTTAGGCGGCTTAAAAAGGGGGCAATCCCTAAAGATATGCCGAATATCCCCTTTTACGGATTGTTCCCTACAATTCGGGCATTCCCTAAGTTTCGAACTAAATTTATTTTTAATGACCACATTATCAACATTATTTAATCGCTCGTGGGCTTGGCCTTCGGCGACTAAGTTATTTTCTTTCTGTGCGGAGGCGAATGCTGGAGGAGCTTCCGAGTCTGCATTAACTTTTGAAGGGAATATCGGATCAGGGTCCCAATTTACGGTGTTAGTAGGGCTCTGTGGTGAGATTCTAAGCTCCTGGGTATCTGGTCCTAACCAGAAATCTTCTTGATCGGAGGGCACATTTCCTTCGTCACTGTCGCTGAGTGATATCTCTATTCATTTACTGCGATATAGGATTTTCATTCAATTAATCTTACATCCTACCTAATTATGGAGATATTATTTCCAAATTTTGTTGATATATTTTTATTTTTGTAATTTCTTTATGATGATCGAACGTGGAGGTTCAGGAGTGGGATTCCGCATGTGAGCATTAATTTCCTAGTGAAATACTTTTGTTAGAAATGATCAGGGATCCAATGCTCATATGGAAATTGCAATCCTGAATCCCCTCGTAATTTTATACTAAGAGTTCGAATTGTTTGGAAGGAAAATTTTATTTTGGAAGTTTTGAAAATTTATGTTTTTATTCTGAATCTGATGGTGATGGGAGGAAATGAGAAATATTGCTGTGCATTCTTCCCATACACTTTATCATGCTGTTAATTAACCGAATTGATCTCATATTTTCCTTCCGGGTGGCGGGAGAGGAACTTGGTTCCTTATCCCTTCTTTTACGGGGTTTCGGAGGGGGATCTCTCCCTTGAGCAGCAGAGCTAGTACCTTGTTCAGTGGCTTTAGAAAGTGCTCTTCCCGATCGACTTGCCACTCCAGGTCGACGATCACTGTCCGTCAGAGTGCGGGGGGTGACCTCGCATTTCTTTCGCCGAGTTCTCTTTTTCTTACGGTTTACAGACTCTTCGTCTGTGTACGAACTAGGATCCTCAGTCGTTTCTACCTGTGATTCGATTGTTTCACTCTCGGAGATCTGTTGAGCTTTATCTCTTTTTGGAGATTCAGTTCGAGATTTCCTTTGAGTGGGGGTTGTGTTTATCCAAAAACTTTCACTATTTCGCTTCTTTTTAGGAGATTTATTTGGGCGAAAGTTTGACTGAGGTTCTCTACTTGGGGCAGAATTGGTATTTTCTTTTCTGCGATATGCACTCCCTGGTGGAGTATAGTTTCTTGCTTCACCAAATTGTGAAACTGGGTTGTTAGGAGGGGACGGGGTTCTGTCTCCGCTGACTCTAGTAGGTGGGGAGTTTTTGAATGAAGAAGTCCTATCCCTGCTCCGATTTGGATCACTACAAGAGTAATCCTCATGAGATAAATTTATATTCAGATAAATGTCTTGTCTTGGAGAAGGTTGAGTGGAAATCTGATTTTCCTGGAATCTAGTTCTGGGAGATTGACTACTTGAATGTGTCTGAATTCTACTTTCCCTGACCTGCGAATCTAAGGGGTCAACGTGAGAAGGCGAATTTATATTCGCGCTTCCGTGATTGCAAGAATCTTCGGCGCTCTGAGGCGGAAGTGGAATATTTTGAGTTTCCCCAGTCCAAGAATATTCGAGACACCTGGGAAACTGGTTTTGATCTTCCCTAAAACTAGCTTGATTCTGAGCCGTAGGGCTCAAAATTTCTTCAGCAAGACTAAGATTTTGTGGGGTACGATTAAGATTAGAAAGGGTTGAATTTTGAGGTGAGGGGTCGTTTCTAATTACCGGCGAAGTTATTGCTCTTGGTTCTCTGCCTTGTATCTGATGGGAAACCTCTTCTCTACTTGAGCGTGGATTCGAATTTTGACCACTCTCAGTACTCCACGGGATTAGTTAATTTTTAATTTTGATGTTATTTTGCATGCGTTCAAATCTTTCTCTAATATTTTGAACTGTATTTTTATTAAACGGATAATTTAAATTTAGCTTCGTAGGTTGAATTATTGAACTGTAAGGCGTTCCAAATGGTTCGTTCCTCAAAAAATTTTGGGGGCTGACATTTCTCCCCACACCGGCGGAGGCGCAAGTGCCCTCCATGCGGGTGGGGGAAGGAATTTCGGCGGAATAGGGAAGTTCAAAGTCGCCTTCGGAGATCCTTTGTGTGGGAATGTCCTGATGGTTGGAGCCTGCAAGAATATTGTGGCTGCTCATCTCACCATCAAGGACTTGAGTTTCCTGTCTATCATCGTGAGTCGAGTTTGCAAGAATGTTGTGGCTGCTCATCTCACTGTTATGATTGACAGGTTGCTGCCAGACCTCTCGGAACTGCTCAAGCCGCTAACAGCGCCGGGAAGTCGGATTGGACCAGTGGAGCTCGAAGCATCGCTTCGTGGAGCTTTCTCTGGTTGTACGATTTTCTCCAGATCTGATGGAGATTCTAAAGAAGATGTTGAAGATTTGTCTGAAGTTTGGACCCGATGTGTACATCCATCTGGGTCTTGAGAAATAATATTCAGACCATCCCCGACATCACCCCCAGGCGTTTTACTAAACGCCGACATATTAACAAAGGATGGACGTGAGGGTCCATGTTGAGGAGGATGTATGTCAGGATTGAGTGTTGTCGGTGGAGGCGCACGGACATTCCAAGAGAAATGAGAACCATCCGTACTTCTCATACTCTGTAGGTGAGGGTGCGACGCATCTGTATCGTCACATCTCGGTAATTGTGCTGAAGGTGGAACATGTTCCACCGGGGTTTCGACAGAAGGTTCTGCCGAATAATTGAAATCCCCGCGGGGTAATACATCTACTATAGGGGTTCCATTTATTTGAGGTGGATCCTCAGTCGGATCAAGACGGGGCTCCGCGAGGAAGACCTCTTCCGCTGGGACAGGCCGTAAGTCGTTCAACCAGTCGGAGTCAACGGCGGATTCCTCTGGAGCGGGCAGGGGTTCCCCTGTAACATATTTACGTAAATTATGGCCATGGGTCAGGCGAAGCTGTCGTTCCGGCAAGAAAACATTTATGTCTACATTGTGTGGACATAGAAAATAAGAATGTATATTTTCATTTACACTATAAACTTTATAAGGCCCCGTGTATTTCATAATAAATTTTGATTTGGTACCGGCTGGACGCGTGTAGTTGCGCTTCCAGACCAAGTCACCGATTTGGAATCTTACAGCGGGATGCCTTTTATCAAACGCTAATTTTCGCTTTAATTGACTCTCGCAAGAGTTTTGAAAGGCTTGCATACGGACGCGAAACATTTCGCCTATGCGTACCTGTTGCTGTTCCAAATCCCAATCGGGATTCAGATGATCATCTTATAAATTTAAATTACGATTAGGAAGGCTTATGCCATGAAGGAGAAAGTAAGGAGTAAACTTAGTACTAGAATGAGGTGCACTATTATAAGCATCTTAAACTGCTGGAAGTTTTTCATCCCAGTAACGTTTGTCTTCGAATTGCAACTTCTTGAGAATGCTGCCGAAGGTGGAATTAACTCGTTCACAGAATGCATTGGATGATGCATGGTATAGAGCAATGGTGATGCGCGTGATGTTATGTTCTAAGCAGAATTTTAAATATTCTTTAGCTATGAAGGCACCTCCATTGTCAGAGACAATAGATTTGGGATGGTGTTGTTGAACGAAGGGTATGAGGTGCTTGGCGAAATCTTCCCAACTAGTAGAACGACATGGAAAGAGCCAAAGAAAACGAGTACATTGATCAATGATGGCTAAAATATACCTATGTTGTCTAAAAGTTTTGTCCAGGGGACCCATATGGTCCACTGATATTCTATGAAATGGAACTTGAGGTGTAATCATCACATGCAATGGACCCTTATTCTTTCGGTTGATCTTCGCGAACCTTTGGCAAGTTTCGCAGGCGCAGCAGACGTTGAGAATTATTCGATGCATGTTAAAGAACCAGAATTTATTTTTCAGTATTTGCGTAATCTTGTCACTACCTAAGTGAGATTGCTTATGGAAATCCTGGGCTGCTTCCTCCGACAAAGGATATGGAAGTACAGTTAGCCACATCGGACCTAAGGGGTCGTAATTTATATGTTGTAGAAGCCCTTCTTCTGTGAGCTGATAATCCTTCCTGTATTTATTTTCGCCTTCATATTTATTGGCCCTATCTTTTTCTAATGATTTTATAATCTTGAGGCACCGGGGATCAAGCTTCTGGCTAGCGACGATCTCGTGGTCCAAGTCAAGGGTAGCGAGGTTCGGATGAACAATCTCGGCATCCTGAAGACTACGGAGGTAAACGGTGGTTTCGGGCTCTTTTGGATTTTTCCATTCCTAAATAGGGATATCTCGTGGTGGTCTGCTTAAACCATCGGCCATTTCATTATTCTTGCCCTTGATGTGGTAAATTTTGATGTCGTAGGAGCTCAATTTGAGACTCCAACGGATGAGTCTTGAGTTAACTTCCGATGTCTTGAGGATGGATGTCAACGCAGAATGGTCGGTGTAGACATGGATTGTTCTGCCCAACACTAGTGAATGTTGTTTGGCGAGACCATGGATGATCGCATAGCACTCTTTCTCTGGAGTGGACCATTTTAACTGCGGAGCGGTGAGTAGATGCGAATGAAAAGCAAGTGGCCTTCGAAAACCATCGATGTTTTGTACGAGGCATGAGCCAATGCAAAAATCGCTGGCGTCCGACCATAGTTCTAATTGACCATGGGGGACTGGAAAAGCTAGTAGCGGTGCTCCAATTATGAGCTGTTTAAGCGTGTCAATGGCATTGCAACAAGCATTATCAAAATTGAATGGAGCATTTTTCATAAGCAGTTTGAAAAGCATGAGAGTACCCATTTATCATTCGACGGAAAAAGTTGGAGATCCCTATAAGCCTCCTAATCTCGGTAGTGTTCCTGGGATACGAATACTCGACAATAGCCTTAACTCTCTCACTGTCAATCCCTTTGCCATCTGCACTAACCCGATGACCCAAGAAAATAATGGAGGGGAAGCCAAAGAAGCATTTGGTTGGCTTCAATTTAATATTGGCTTTCAAGCAAGTGAATAGAACCTGTTTTAACCTCTCGAGCATCTGGCTAAAGCTAGAGCCACCGAAGCTCGTGTCGTCGACGTAAGAGGCTAAAAAGTCACAAAGAAGTGGAAACCAAATTTTGTTCATTATTTGCTGGAACAAGGTTCCAGAATTTAAGAATCCAAATGGAAGACTAAGGGGTCTAAATACTCCCATATGGTTAATATAGGCGAGAAGATTTTGGGAAGCTTTATCGAGCCCAATTTGTTGATATGAATTGGCCATATCGACATTGCAGAAGTGGGTACAACCAAAAAATTTAGCAAATAAACTCATGAGGTTAGGTATGGGAGCTGCTATGGGTTTGACCCTTTTATTGATGTCCCGATAATCTATTACTGGGCGCCAATCATTGATACCTTTCTTTACCACCAACATTCTAGATACTGTAGAGCTTTAACATGGTTCAATCCTTTTGCGTGCGATCCCTGCCAAAGTTTCGCGTTCGACTACCTCCATGAATTTTTGAGACATGACTGTCGGATTATGAATCATTGGAGATTTGTCTAACATTTCAATACTAGCTTCCAAGATTTGACCTGTTAAGGGATCCTTTACGGTCTCATGAAAATCTTCTGGTTGCCACCCGAAGACCTTATGAAATTTGCTAAGGAGATCCCTAAGTTGGTCTTTCTCCTCAGGAGCCAATTTCTCATAAATTTTGATTTGTTGGAATTCTTCGTCGGTGAGCGCTTTGCTCCCTTCGACGGAGAATGGCACTGGTACTATTGTCGGAGTGCTTGGGAACTGTTGCTGATCAGTATTTAAATGGAGCATGCGTAATTTATGGTGATTGGGTGGAATAACTCGATAGGTAGTCAGCGAAGGCTGAATCGGGAGAATGATATCTTCGGGATCAGAATTAATGAGGTGGCAGATGCCATGACCGTTTTCTATACGTAAGGCGGGTTCAAGAACTTGAAGCCCAAACTTTTGAAATAAAAAGTTATTGGGTTCCAACAGGATGTCCCCATTAAAATGCCTATCTTCCACATACACGTTGATGGGGTTAGGACGGTATGCCTCGATAGAAAGTGGGGTGACTGTACATAAACGCAATTTAAATTGAGGTAAGAGTCGCTCTGCACGAGATGACATACTAGTGGTTGATATTGTTTGTACATCATCGTCGGAGGAGCTATCTAAGCCACATGAAGGGCGGATGGTGTGGACCACGGATTCCGTGTCCGAGCCATCCCCGTCCATAGGGGTAATTTCTGTTTTAATAATTAAGTTATAAAAAGGGTCATTAATTAATGGATTGAAAGCAAATTGGAGATCAGCATTCACATTGGATTCAGGATCTATACTATCTGTTTGAGTTATTTCATCCGTCACCTTTAACTTCTTAACATTAGTTTTACGGAGGTGAAGGCAAGTTCCAGCTGCACGTTTTAAACTTTTTCGTGGAGGCGGTTTATTTTCGTCATGTTCAGGAGGCAGGAAGGTCAAAAGACCTTCGTGACACAGGACGTATGCATGATTTTCCCTAAGGAGGTCCATGCCAAATACCAAATGGTCATTTGCTTTGTCCATGACGAAAAATCCCCATTTTATCCACTTATGAAATTCTTCAATATAAAGAATGAGGAATACAAATTTCTTTATAATGTGCTCCTTGCCGTCATTAATGGATAAGATGGCCCTGATAGGAGCACATGGTTAAACTCTCTTCTGGAGTTCTAGTCTAACTAAGGTACGAGGACTAATGGTGCTAATAGTGGCTCCTGTATCAATGAGGGCTTCGACTGTGATTTCTCCGCCATACTTATTTTTAACTGGAAAAGAACGTCGAATTTCCATTTCGACTCTTGAGAAGGATCTTACATGTTGAAGAGATCCCGCATCAGGAACTTTGAAGAGGTCATCGTTAGTGATGACATCCTCGGAATTTTCTATGTTGAAATCAAACTCGGAGTCAGTATCGGAGCCGCCATTGATACGAGATGTGGGCGCTGAATGATATAGTGAGACTTGTATAGACTCAGCTACCTCGGGTAATAAATAAGGAAGTGAAGGAATGTTAAGGAAACGCACTAATTTTACTGATTTATTTAGGATATAGCTCGGAGGTTCAGGCTCTAAGGCAATGTCGGTGAGAGGCGATTGGGGGGGTTATAAGAAATCTACGCCCCCCCTTTCGAGTTTAAAGAATTCTGATTAGTAGAATAACCGAAAGATGCCGAAGTGCCCTGTCGTTCAGGCGGAGGTTAATTACTGGGAGTCCCAGAGGAAGCTCCACGAGTGTTCAAACCTCTGAGTGGTGCCCCACTGGAAGGATGATATTCATCCGGTGGAGGATTTTGATTATAATCCCTAAAAGATGATTGCATAGGGTACGCCTGTTGATAGATAGGTTGTTGTTGAGGCGCAAGATACTGTACCGGAGCCGGTGCATATTGCAACGGTGGTATTTGTTGTTGTCTCAACTGTTGAACTGATTGAGCTAAATCCTGCAAGAGTTGTACCATGTTAGGATCTGCCCTGGTCGGAGCCGGAGGAGGGTTATTATGGTTGGATTTATTTCCTCCTGAGGATGTATTTTCATTCGCCGTTTTGTTAGGAGCTGCTCTGGGTTTCGGAGGGGGAGCGATGCGGCCTTGTTCCTTCAAGAGGATTAGGCATTTGCGGGCCCCATGATTCTCCTTACCACATTCCATGCAATTTATTCGACCTTTGGAATTTTTAGCGGCTTCACGTTGTGCAGATGTGAATTTGGAAGTATCAGCGGTTTGATATTCCAGACCATCCCAGGCCACGTAGTAATCTCGGTGAAGGACATCGGTGGGTTTCTTTTGATAAGGATGTTGGACTTCGGTTTCGAGTCCTCTAAGATAAGCTTTAGGGATGGATGCCGACGTCGAGTTACTCTGTGTACTAGGTTGGTTTAGCTTAGCTTCTTGTTTTTCTGCGATGTGCCGTTGCATGACAATGCGGAGGCTCTTTTGAGTGGTGCATTGCTTTGCTTTTTCAGCAATATCTGGCGGTAAACCCTTGATCAATTCGCGCATCCGTTTTTCGGGATCCATGTGAGGATCTATAAGATCTAAGCATTCGCCACGAATGGCTAAGTAATCACGAGCGCTTTAATCAGTTTTATAAACAGTGGTAGGAAGATTTGCCTCAGCACGGTCTGCAACATAATTTCGATCGAAATAGCGAACAAGGGATTTCGTTATTTCATCCCATTTATCAGCGCAATGATCGAAGTCGTCATAATTCATGCGGGATGTAAATCGATTTTTGTTGTTGCGCCACCATTGAGCTGCTTGATGGGTGAAAACCCGGTCAAGCCTAGTGATTATAGCGGATGGAGGCAGGCCATATAGACATACCAAGGAATTAGTATCGATTACCCATTTTCGAGCTAACATTTCTCCATTAAATTTAGGTAACAAATCAACATACTTTGTTAATTTATAATGATTATATCCAGCAGGGTTCAGGTGTCTGTCTGCGCTTCTCCCTCTTGGAGGAGGTATAGCAGGTGGTGAAGGCATACGCCTTCGACCTGGTCTTCCCCATGGGGATGTAGGGAGCTCCTCGTCGGAACGATGAGGCTCATCACCACTATGAGGGGATCGATTAGATCTATGACTACGACTGCTACGACTTGATCGTCGTGGCGGTGGTAAGTCATCTTCTCGAGATCTACTATCCCTGCTAGGACGTCGTGGAGACTGCGAATAATCTCTATGAGATCGACTGCTACGACTTGAATGTCGTTGCGATCGCGAATGATCCCTATGAGATCTGTGATCTTCCTGATCTCTTGCAGGTTCTCTTTCCCTACGTGCTGAATTATGTCTCGATGTTGAATGAGATTGTCAACCCTCATCACGATGTTGACCCCTACGTGAATGACTCCTGTCCTGTCTAGGACGAGATGCCAGGGGCGGATGGGGTTCTATCATTGTGATGACGAGACGGAGGACTATCGGGTTGTCTGGAACGAGAAGTTCGAGGTGGAGTGGACCTTCTATCATCGCGATGATGAACAGGTGGACTCTCAGCTCGATAAGATCGAGAAGATCTTGGTGGAGTGTCTGGTCTCTCGCTATGGTAGCGATTTGATGGACTCTCCGGTCTCCTTGATTGAGAATGACTAGGCGGTGTCGGTTGTCGAGATGATCTAGAATTATGATTTGGAATAGGACCTGACGTAGGTGGTGCTGGATTTGATCTCTCCCTATGGGATTGACTTGTTGACGAGGAAAAGGGATCCCTCGATAAATATTGGCGCGGAGAAGCATCAGCCTCCTGATGTCTTCGCAAATCAATTTGTGGATACACATTATCGAAGTTTACGTGTGTTGTACGCTAAGGAATGTTAGGGAGAGGATCCACCCATGGGGTTGGTTCCCTTGATCGATCAAATCTTCCTTCATATGTAAGAGGTTCAACATTATTTCCCATTATTGGACGTTGCTGCGACCGGTTTGTTGGACATGTTTCCCGGGTCGGAGCATGTGCCAAATATACCCTCAGGTCAGCTCCGGGAGGAGCTGGTGGTAAGGAACCAAGGCCAGAGGATGGAGTTTGGACTGTATAGCGAGTCAGGTTGACGTCGCGGCTCTGTACGAATGCGGTGCCCGGAGGTGGCACGAGAAGATTTCCTGTAGGATTAATTTGTTGAAGCTGTTCCCTGCTACGAAATGGAGGATTTTGAAAATGAGATGGCCTACTATTTTTAGATCTCTGAATTTGTTCTCCATCTAAATGAACAGATGCAAGTGCAGCTCGAAGCTGCTGCTGCGTGACAGGAGGAGTGGGAGAAGGAGCCGGTATGAGGCGCCGATTTCCCGTTACTTGAGTCAGCTGTTTATTAGATGTTTGAGCAACAGTATTTTGTATTAAAAATGGAGAACGTGACCGATTTGACGTGGGAGGATTACTCCGTGATCTTTCTTTAGGTTGGAAATTATAGGCTTCCCCAGTTGATGGGGTTTCCACCAAAGGAGTTTCACCATGTGGAAAGCTCATAAAGGACCATAGAGCAATCTCTAACGTGGTATTATTCTCTCTAGCTATATCTACTTTTCCTTTGTAGAAATCTTCATCTAATGCACGAATCATATGCTCACTATGGGCCAATGGGACCTGACGGTCGTCGTACCATCGTTGCATATGTGTATTTATTTGTTGTCTAGTGCGAGATGTGACCACGGTGGGGAGTACTAAATCTCCCTCCGGTTCACCGGCATATTTCAAGATGGGTAATGGTCGTGTATGCGAAGATGAGGCTTGAGGTAGCTCCATTGGCAAGTGACTAAGATCACGAGCGCCTAGTGGAGGACCTTCCTCAATGGATCTCCTATAAAAGAATGAATCAAGTTCAGTAATGTCCTCATGATCGAGGAGAACTCGAATAGTTGGATCTTTTATAGATTTCGACCTATTGACTTCAATTATGTAACCTGGAGTTACACCATCACGCAACAAAATTCTTTTGGGATTGATAGGAATAGAGATACGTTTGCTATTGAAAATTAAATAATTTTCGTGTGGGCCATATGCCTCTAAGGCGTAGTGAGTAATGCCGTTACAATGTTGATCGATGTGCGCATCCAATTCAGATTGGTTTGGGTCATCAAAGTCGGAATCTCGTGGATTCTGATCTGTTTGGACCGAACCTTGGTCGTCCCCGGAGGGAATGGTTTGATATGAAGATGTCTCACAGTCCGGATTATGATCAACCCCCTGAGTCTTCTTTTTCCTTGTCAATCTCGATTTGGAAGTCGAATGTGACTTGGAATGAGAAGAACTTCCAGCTTTTTGAGTTTTGCCGTTATGTTTAGAAGGAGATTTATTGGAAGTTCCCTTCTTCTTATGTGCATTCATAGGAGGTTTACCGTTGGGGCCAGGTGTTTTCGGTACCACAGTGTTATCCATATCGGATGCACCGCTGGAGGTACCACAGGCGTCGGTATCTTCTATGTTCACTACGGGAATGTTTTCATCACCTTGTTGACTCATTATTGAGATTTGATTGAGAGAAATATAAGAGAAAACTTTAATAATTCTAAGCATGAGAGATTAAAATGTCTATACTATTTTAATAAACTCCTTGGAGTTTGTGAGAAACTTTAAGCCTAACTATATTATTATTATACTTAACTATTGATGAAAATTGGTGAAAGCAAGCTTTCTCCGCTTTTCTATATTCCCCGCGGTTCTTATCCTTAAATAATGGTAGATATTCTAAATCATACCAAGTGATGAAAACAACTGAAAAAGAAAATATCTATACTTATTTTTAATTTTATTTAGCTAACTTTAATTTTGGTCTAGGACCTTGTAACTTTAATTCTTTCTTAGGGATTGAAGTATGGGAGAATCAGTCCGTTCGTGTCGGATTTCTAAAGAATGTATCCGTGCGCTTCGGGCTGTTTTCTCCGGGTGAATCTTATAAAATGAACTTTTTCCAATTTCACTTTAGTCTTGAGAACGGTTTGAAATTGTAGGTGGGTGAAACTTGTGAAGGTACTCGCTGGCTTGTGTAGAGGTCAGAGACGGCTTTTCAGCTTTACGCGGACCACCACCTGTTCTCAAGGTTGTAAGGGTGAGATTAGTGAAGAGTTCAATTCACAAAATATGGGGATTCTTTATATTTTATTATAATTATGTATAACTTTATTTATGTTTTCCCGTAGGAATGCAGGAATACCTGTGCAAATCTTTGGTGTCTCGGTGGCGATTGAATGGGGCGCGAAGTTCTCCTTAAACTAATACCACAGTCCGAGGTAAGCCAAAGATTTGTTCAGTTCCTGTTGTTCCAATTCCGAGAAGAATAAATTGATGGTTTCAAATGCGTAGAGGGCAAATATGACGAGTACACACAGTTGATCAAAATCGATTGTAGAGTGACCTCCAGAGAAAAACCAAGTAATTGCGTCTTTAACGAAGGCGTATAATTGTTCTTGCGGAATAATTGACATGGGCTTCTAGATAAATGTGACTCAGAAATAAATTTTGGTATTAGACCTCAATTAAACAAATTTTTATTTTATTTTTGTAGGTAATCTTATTTGATTTTATTTGTATGACCGCTAGTATGTTTTTGAGGAATTCAAGTCACGGTTTGCGTCCCGAATTCGAGCTAAATGAACTCTACGAAGGTTTTGTGTAGTTGTAGATCGAGAAGCTGTTCGTCTTCCAATCCACTAAGTCTGCAACTACAAGATTCACAATTAATTATAGATGAAATTAATATTATGGGAGGGACGCCTTTTTCAACTGAGTTGATGGCGTAATGGTCTAAGACCTAAGGATTTTGTGCTTAATACGATTCCAAATGACTCTCTAATGAGTTCTAATAAAAAGATTAGATTGTGTCCTACCGATGCAGGATTCTCTTATGTGATTAAGCACTATTATTATCAAACCAAGTAGTTGTATTTTTGTCAAATGCCTATGACCTATACGTCTATGCCAGATGACTACTGATGCTACAAATTTTCGAGGAAAATTCGATTCTCTAATCGAGTTGATTCGCTGCATTCACTCTTGGGTCACTACAACCGTAATTGTCATATGCCATACACAATTGGAAGAATTTACGAGCTTGTGCGTAAGACAAACTTGGACGATTTATGGCTATAAAATATATGAATACTGCTTCTTTAAGCTTGGGAAACCAATTTTTTGCGTTAAGATGCGGTATTGACGTAGCTATTGGACCGTTTAAACCTGTACGAAGTCTTAATTTGTGGAAAACAAAATTAATAAAAGAAGTTAACTGGGCTTCAGTAATGATGTGTCTTCCCTCCTGTGCAAACCAGAATCTTATGGCGTTTTCGGTTCGAGTAACCAATTCAACAGGAGTGGGATCACTCATTCAATGATGTTAACTTTTTCAATTATGGAAAAGAAAAGTTGTTGCTGGCAACAAACAATAAGAATAGGATCTAAATTAAGAAACCAGTAAAATACCGCGGCTTGGTATTTCTTATCGAAAGAATGGGAATTAAACTTAGGAAAAGTAATGGGAGAATTTTTATTTTCGCGCAGTCCCAAATAATTCAAGACAAAATCACGAAAATTCTCAGTGCTAATCGCCGAGAAATGTTTATGGCCTTCGATGATATGCCAATATATTATTTCTGACTCTATTCTTTTTATTAATTTAAGGGGATCACTGAAGTTCATTAACAAACGTATAATATCTTTTTACGCTTTCACTGATCCCACTGATTTGAGAAGTTTTAATCATGGGCAGCGACTATGAAAAGATATTGATACGCGCGTTCGGTTGCTTCGGGTTCCTCGCAACGGGTACAGAACCAACAATACACAGATTCGGCGTAAAAACGTATGTAGTTTTGTTAAGTTAACAGTGTATGGGTGGTTGCTACCGGAGAATCCCTGTCTTCTTGGATTTCCAATCGGGCAAGGACAAATTCGAGGAATATATTCTTGGAAAACTGGGTATGGGTTTGGAAACCTACGTGGTTATGCCAATAATTAATGTGTGCTACGATTTGGGTTTTGAACTCAGTAGGTGTGCCGAAGTACATTTATTTAATTATTTATAAAAGAAGCAAGATGATAATTTAAAGATCCGCCGTGTTCATCAGAGAAATTAACGGTGGTATGGAATTCTTCTAATTGATCAAAAGTCAAATGATGTCAACCAATGCCGCAATACCAAGTAAATACGGCGTTTCTGAATTTCGCAGGGAAAGTTGCGATTGTGAGGTGGGAGATATCAGTTTCGATCGGGCAAGAGGGATGATATTGGATCCCTAATATGTTCAATACTAATATATTTAAGAAGCTAAGTTCGGATTCAGGAAGAAATTGGTAGCCAATAGTGGTATGCCAGTATTTCGTTGAATCCGTAATTCGCTTTGCTAAGAGAACAGGGTCCCAAGAATTCATTCAATTTTCATCGATTAAATACAAAATTTTATAAATTAATACCCCCGTATTTATCATACGCAGTAAAGATACTAATGAAATCGTCTAATTGAACAGTTGATAAATAATTATAACCTCCACCAAAATACCAAAGGAATAACGCCTTCAAGAATTCCTGAAAGAAATTATTATTATGAAGGAGTGGATTTTCCTGGATGAGATCAGTGGGAGATGCTTGAAGGTTTAAATGCTGAAGGATGTATGCAATAAATCTAATTCAGATTCAGGGAGATATTGATAGGCAATAATTAAATGCCAATACCTTATGGAATCTGTAATACGTTGGACTGGGACAATAGGGTCAAGGAAGGGCATTCAAGGATTTTGTGGGAAAAGGAAATCAATATAACAACTTAAGAAGGTAATGAAACCTCGGAGTTGTTGATCTTCTAGAAAAACAAAACCTTCCTCTTCGTGCCAAAGGAGGATTGAATGGATGAGTAAGGTTTGTAAGTCGGGATGTGGGATATGATTCATAAGATAAATACAATCAAGGAAAGGTAAATTAAATTATGATGAATTAGTAGAATGCTCTAAATTAATCGAATTTAAATCGTCGTAACTAAGGACAACACTGATGAGAACCTTAGTCTGGTCGACTGACAGATGCTTATGACCGATGACAAAGTACCAATCCACAAGGGCAAGTTTTATCTTATTATTGAAATTTATTAAGTTCAAATGAGGGATTTCCTCGTTAAATAAAGTACCTAATCCTTGTGGGATATCTAATTTATTGATTACAAACACAATAAGATCCTTGAGTTGTGCTTTAGTACTTTGAAACTGGCCAAGAATTTTATACCAACGACAAATGCTTTTGTCTATCCTTTCAATTGCCCAATATGGGCTGAGATTTGACATAAGAGAATTTCAATACAAAATTACCCTAAAAACGGGGTTGTGTTGAGGTACTGATTGGTGACAGCTAATAATATTTTCAACTGATGTGGAGTAATAAGATGTCGACCCAATGTAGTATACCAACACTGAATACCCTGATTAAATACGGCAACAAATTCAGTAGAAGGTTGATATGTCGTTGGACTAACAATGGGAGAGGTGGAAGTCTCTCTCAAACCTAAATGGTGATGAATGAAGGCTATGAGAGTACCAAGTTGTTCAGAAGTGATGACTTGGTAATTGACAAATCGATGCCAATATTGCAAGGCTTGTTCACTTCGAGCTATCAAAATTACTGGTATGACCAAAGACATATATTTTTAATATTACACCTTTAATATGTATTATCAGAAGTTGCAGCGGCGTTCTCAACACTACCTTGATCGTAAATTGCTATTATAGCAAGAAGTTGACTGATTTCGTGGTCGGTAAGATACTGAAAGCCAAATACGTAGTACCAACTCAGAATAGAATACCTTAATTTTTCTGGGAAATTAGATAAAGTTAGATGGGGAATAAATGCTGCAATTGAATTTGTGACGGGTGACCGAAGGCCCAAATACTCGGTCACAGATTCAATTAAGTGATTAGTTTAGTCTTGGGATAAATACTGATATCCTGTGAGCGCAAACCAATAACGGACTGATGTGACTATACGGTGAACCAAAATAGTAGGTAAAAGAAATGACATACGGGATTTATTTAATTTTAATCAGTATTAAATACACGAATAGCGTTATAATTTATTGAATTGAGTTCGTCCAACTCGAGTACCTCCACAAAGAATTGTTCCAATTGATCAGTGGACAAATGAAAATGTTCAATCTCTTGGTACCAACTCGTTACAGAGATGTGGAAACGATCTGCAAAATTAAGGTAAGTATAGGGAGATGAAAAATCACTAATTGGTGGATTCGGTAATCCCGTAATGCCTAATTTAATAAAGATATACTTAATTAAATCGTCTACCTGCTGTAGGTTTAAATACTAATGACCGTATAGACTTTCCCAGTTGGTTATTGCAGCTTTTATTCGGAAATTTAATTCAATATTTTCGACAAATGACATTCACAAAATTAACGCAAAGCAACTTTTTAACGATCGAGGTCGTGGCGAAATGCCCTTTGCACGTTGAATTTGGACGATTCGTGATCGTCCCTGGCAAAGACAATTGCAAATAATTCGTGAACTTGAGCTGGGGTCATATACTGAAACCCTACTTCGTTATGCCAGCCCCACACTGCGTCCCTAAATCTTTGAGAAAAGTTTTCAAAGGAGTGGGGAGTGGGGTAATGGATTGGAATGGCTTGAGGAACGTCTACAAGACCTAAGAGTTCTAGAACGTGGGTGATCAAATTTCGAGCTTGAGGTAGAGATATGTATTAAAGACCTACGTTTTCGTACCAACCACCTATTTCTAGTTTGATTCGAAAGGTAAGAGCTGAATTAGAAATGAACTGACTCATGAATTTATAATTTACCTTGATATTGAGAACCTAGGAATTCAGTATCGTCGTTTACAATCTGTAACACAACATGCATTAATTTCCCTAAATGAACTTCCCTAATATAGCCAAACTCAGACCACCAACCAAGGAAACTATTCGTTAACTTGTCAGTGAATTCCGGTGTACCTGGAAGTAGTAACTCGGTATTGGAAGTTGATGTGGCTTGGTCAAGGCTCAATGCTTTTAGTAAATAATCAATAAGTTGACTGACTTGGCTTTCGTTAATAAGTTAGTGACCTTCTACTCAATACCAACGTCGAACAGCCTGAGTAACGTTCGAAATAACAAGGTTTCTGACAATATTAGACATCAATTTCCAATAACGAATCTTATCAATTTATAACGGAAGAAAATAGGAAAGAAAATCGTTTTACCAGAAATGAGCAAACTCGGGATAATTCTGGTCCTTGAAAAATTTCAAGGTGATGCGAATTACACCGAAAACTTGGGGTCTGGTGATGTATGCTTTTCCAACGTCGTTATGCCAACTAATTATGCCGTTAACGAAATGTCGCAAAAGTTCAGCAGTGATAGGCTGATATTGGAGATTTTCAGGAAAAATATTAAGAGTTAAACATATATCGTTGATAACAAAATTGATGAATGAAACTAACTGAGGTTTTGTGAGATGCGCCCTGCCTTCAGCCCTGTGCCAAAGTTTGAGAGCTTGATTGGCTTTATTAAAGAAGTTATAAGCTTCTCTATTAGGCAAAAATTCACTAGAATGGTTTAAATTTTGCATTAACTTATAAACTTTCAACTAAAAACTGAATGCAAACCAAATGAATTTTTACGCCTCTAATGCCCGATGAAAACTGATAATGGTTTCCACGAATGCCTTTAATTGAGAAGCGGATAAATAGAGATATCCAATCTCTGTATGCCAATTAATAGCAATATGATGAATTCTTTCTTCGAAATGGGGGAGAATAATTTTTATTTCTGGTAAATTAAGTGGAAATTCGGTGACCGGTGTGAGTCCCAAACCGTCGCACACAAAATTAATTAAGACGGCTACCTGTAATTCAGATAGGTACTTGTGTCCTGTGACCTGGTACCAATATCTGATTGATCTATCTACGTTGTTCACTATTATAGCCTGACCGTGATCAGACATACACTGATTGAACTTTCTAAGTTCTGAAAATTGGGAATTGTATAGGAATTTTGGAGATTCTGAAATTCTAATGACTTTCCTTCTTTAAGGAAATAAACTACTGGGAACTGTGAAAACTGAGAAGGGGTTGAAGGAAGGTCTTGGACCTTACAACTTCACTTTTTCTCAAGAAAAATTAATAATGGGAAATGAAAATTTTAGCGGGGTGATATGAGCTTATAATTACTTATGCTCTACTTAATTTTTAACAAGCCAACTTACGATTTTTCCGGCGACGTGGTTCTTCGACCCGGGTTGAGGTGAAGTTGCTTGTTTTCTCTGAAACTTCTTCTTTTTCCTTACTTGAGGATTAAGGTACTGAGGTCTTCCACGACAGCACCGAAGAAATTTTTTACGGGATCCGGCGGTGTTCGATCGTCTGTCCGGTTCCTACTTTATTTAAATGGAGTCCTTTGAGGAAAAACCTTTATTTTGACTAAGGTCCTGAGTAAGTACTGAAAAATTTCGGTAAGCACATTAATTAGATTTTAATCAATAAAATTTATCCCCAATACTCAACCATACCAATGCAATGCCCATGCACTTGCATCCATGTTCCCTTTCAGCATGCGCTACTAAGTTCAGGGAAGCATGGCCTGGGTCAGTGAACCCACCCGGCATGCTAATACCGGCATGTAGATTACCAACCTTTTCCATTTACGTGCGAATCACCCGGGGAGTTTACCCCTGTTTTATTAGAAGTGATTTGGCACTATGGGTTTTTCCGGAAATGCAAGAATGAAAAGGAAGATGTATTTACCTTTTTGCAAGACGGCAGCTTTTGGTAGATTGAAATTAGGGAATCTGGGTCGTCTCCGGATGGAATTTGAACTCACGATTCCACTATTGATGAGGTCAAATTCTCAACGATCTTAATATTTAATTTGATATTTGACCTTTTGGCTTTTTGATTTAATAGCTGCCTGCTTTTAACAAGACTAGGCACTAAGCCTGAGCTACCAATTTCGATCCCTCGGAAATTCTTACGCGATTTTTCCGAGGTGAAATTAGATGATGATCACTTAAAACAGTGATAATGAAGAAGATAAACTTTTCTTCAATTAGATGTAACTTTTTAAAAATTTGAAAAAGAAAGTTTTCCGAAAATGATGAAAGATTTCGAAATGAAAATTCGGATGAATTTTTAGGAAGCTCTGATTCGCATTAAGGCACACACAATAATGAGTGATGCTGGCGATTTTACTATGAGCTGACGAAATGCACTTGGCTGTGGCATGGTAATGGTGTGCGAAGTTGCCAAGTTTATACGGGCGAACGGAGACGGCGCCTTGGTTGCCTCTCGTTCACTCTCCGGCATAGCAAACACATAGTCCATCACGTAATGGTGCTGGTGACATATGTATTTACGGGGAGTTCAGCCGCAAGGGAGATGCTGATGTTACCGTTCGTAAGAACGGCAACGTGGCGGACTTGGCCGAGCCCACCGCAGCATCCCGGCAAATAGCGGTCTTTAATTACGGTCGACTTGCTGTTTTGGACGGGGCGATGAATATTTAGATGATATTCATGCACTATTTGAGAAGCCAAAATGCGACTCATACGAGATTTGGATAGGCGGCGTTGGATTCGAGTTTGCAACTTCGAATCCTGCCATTATTTATGATGTTCTTATTTCAGGGAATAGCTGCTGGTGATCCCTACAATACCTATATATATTTTTATTTTCATGCGGGAATGGTATGTATTATTTTCCCTATAGGTCTATAATAATTTATGTTTTCGTGCGGGAATGGCGTATTTTTCTTCCCTGCACGTACATACTAAATTTTACTTTTCATTTATTTTAGGTAAAAAAATGTTTCTCATCAGAATTTTATGGGGTTTTAGGTGCTTTTGGTGACGGGGGGGGGAGGGTAGGGCTAAGCCTAGTGTACCTTTTTTAACAACAGACATTATTTGCTATCAGCAAACTTTTAAGAATTACGATTAAGTGCGTTTAAATATTGGAATATTATTAACATTATAATAGTTAATCTTTGTGATGCCGGATTCATTCACACCAACAGAATATTGTCAGTACTTAGTTACATTTATTAAATCATTTTTTAAAACTTTTTTGGTATTCAAAGATTTGCTAATAAATAGGTAATATCCTTGTGATTTAAGTATACTGCCCTTTTTGCACGCTATATTTATATTATTGAGAGGTTAACGATGACGTTAGTTGAACATAGTTTTTTGGTTCTGTATTGTGAATTTATAAAACATCCTTCTGTAAAACCAAACCCTAAATCTGATTAACAATGCTTTTAAAGTTTAATAATGCTCATGAAGGCTTTAAATGTTATATATTTTAGTTATTCATTTTATGGTTTTTGAATATTCTGAAATTAAAGTTTCTAAATATGCTTAAACTAAACATATGGATTCAAACATGTTATAAAGTTGCATGTAATTCATTTCACTAATATTCATAATTCAATATAGCCTAATAAATAGTATATCATTGATTTTGATTGTGTTTGTAGCTTGTATTGATTTCAAATAGTATAAAATATTATTTATAAGTTGAGATTAAAGAAAGCATACGGTTGATGTAATGTACATGTTTTTTTGTATTGAATGTTGTAACTAAACTTTTATTCTAAAGTTATCATTATATTGAATCCCTTTCTGGATAGAAACTATGCTAGTTGAATTTGTAGTCCCAAGTTTCCGCATATGAGAAAATAATAGATTTTTTGGTACATTTGCAGCTTTAAGACATATAATAAATTCATAAGTCCAGGAATTGTCAAATGTTGCACTTTGAATTTTTTAGTTGCCAGAGATAGCAAGTCTACAACATAAGAAAAGGTAATAAGCTATTCATCACGAATAATTTCTTTATTTTTATTCCATTTTAATTTTCTATTTTGCGTCAAGATATAAAGTATTTTTCTTGCTTTTTATTGCTGATAATCTTGCAGTAAACTTACAATATTACTAGTCAATAAATCGTTTTACTTTTCTTTCAGAATCACTTTCAAAAATTTCACCTTAATTATTGCATGAGAAAAAATAGTTTAATGTTTTTTAAATACACTTAGCTAATACAGTTGCACACATAGCTTTTAAAACCTCCTAATGTTTGACAAAGTATTTTTTAGCGTCTTTGAGTGATTAATAATTTGCAAAATATTTTAAATGTTTTTATTTGTTTTTAAACACTTGATTTTTTTTGACTTTTTGAAAATTAATCAGGGTTTTTTTAAGTTTTTTTCTTTTTAAAGATGTCGAAATATTTATGAACCTTATAAACAATGTATGCTCTTTGATTTCCTTCATCAAACTGCAGAAAAATAAATCGTGGGATCTCCTATATGTATAGTATTACAAATTCTTAGTTTATTTAGTGTTTTCTGATTAAAATCAAATACAAGTTTAGAGTGTGGATGATTTTTAGAAGTCATTTTATATGCAGACAAAATTTAGTATTTCTTAGAACCGAATGTTTGTCTAGCTGGGTATTCTATCGTAGCTTAATCTCTAATATTTCTAAAGATTGCGAACCAGAAGCACTACACAAATGCCCATATTATAACTCTTAACTGTAAATAAATCAGTTGCTTTTTTAGCATAGCTGTTATTATTTATTTTACCCATTTTGTCATCGATCACAAGTGAGCAGTTAGGTTTTAATAAGTTCATTGCTTTGTCTAGATTTTTAGTACAGTAAACAGTTGTATCTTGTTCACATATTTGTTTAAACTCATCTTTCAGAAACGTATACACGTATAGAACACTTGTTATGTTTCTTTGTATTATAGTCTCTCTAGTTTTGATTAAATTAAACGTTTTCGTTGACTTGCCACTGCTAAACGCACCTCCAAGTATCATTGTAAAAATTTCTTGCAGAAAAAAATCAAATACAGTCACGTCGACCGACATCTTGGTAAATACTAACAACTATTATCATTATACGTTAGTAATTATTTAAACGTAAGAGTGCGATGATGCTCTAAATCATTTGAATGCACAATAATCACAAGATTAGCGGATTTTTATCTAGTAAAAATACATTTGTTAAAAACAGAAAGCTTAAAAATTCAAAACATTTAGCTAGAGAATTATTAAAGCTAAAGGAGCAATCCTTTTTTAGACCTGCTTGTAGTAAATATCAAACTCGAAGAACGTTATTATTTTTTATAAATGATCTTTGGTGAAGTGAAATTATTGATATAAGTATGTATTTTCAAGATAATAGAAACTTTAAATATGTTATTGTTATCATTTATTTATTTTCAAAGATTGTACGTGCTATCTTTAAAACAACAAACTAGAGTACACAATTTCTAAAAGTTATAAGATATTTAAAAAAGTCCACCTATGTAACTAACAAACTGACTGAGAAAAGGGGTACTATAGTCTTCGATGTAATGTACTGTATACAAAATATAACATAAACCACTACAATTCATATTCTATTAGAAAAGCTAGCCATGTCAATCGTGTTTTTTTTAACAATAATGCGTAAAATAGCTAGATTATGGCATATTAATACTAAAACTGACTAAATAAAAATACTTGCCAGAGTCAACAAATCATACAATTCTACTATACATAAATCAATACAAATGGCCCTAAAAAATGTAACTAAAAGGAATTCTGCAGATGTGTTTAGCTATTTGTTTGATAGTTTGATAATTAGTGATGAAGTTTGTATAAAGGCTAAAATAATACTATTTGAGAAGTCATATTTTGTTAGCTTTACAACAGAAGTATTTTTAATTCGAGAAATTCATGCTACATTTTCAGATTTATACAGTCTTAAAAATCTTAACAGGGAAATTACTTTAGGTAAATAACTAAATTTATATGTAATAATGGTATGTATTATTTTAAATACTTACATGGGAACCTACCTTACTTGAAACTACAGAATGAAACAAAACTACCCGGAACGTATAGTACCCATATGAGTTACCTCTGCTTGTATAGTCGTTCAAATGCAAAATTCGTTGTTCGGCCGGAATCGCGCGCGCAAATTCAAAACTATCGATTTTTTCGAATTTCACCGCGCTGTAGCTCCCACAATGTTTGTCCAATTTTCATAAAATTTGAAATACAATATCTTTATACGCTTATCTAAAAAGTAATTTCAGGATTTTTGAAAATTCAAAAATTTTAATTTTTTTTCAAAAAAGTTTAAAATATATTTATTTTTGAGGCCCAAGGTTGGAACTAATTTTTTAGAAAAAATCAAAATTTTCGAATTTTGAAAAATCCTGAAATTACTTTTTGGATAAGCGTATAAAAATGTTGTATTCCAAATTTTAAGAAAATTGGACAAAAATTGTGGGAGCTAGAGCGCGGTGAAATTCGAAAAAATCAATTTTTTTGAATTTGCGCGCGCGATTCCGGCCGAACAACAAATTTTGCAGTCGAACGACCATACAAGCAGAAGTCACTCATATGGGTAGTATACGTTCCGGGCAGTTTCGTTTCATTCTGTAGTTATAAGTAAGGTAGGTTCCCTTGTTAGTTCAAAATATGTAAAGTTTGTCTATATCATAAGAAACAGTTTTAGAACCTGAGCTTTAGTTAGTATCTAAGGCCTAAGTGCAATATACGTTACACATCTATCAAACGAGTCTTTAGACGTCTTTGCTAAAAATAAACGAAGTTACTATACAAACAGATTAGCAAAGCCTATTGATTGTTGTAACAAAGGGTAGGAGGTTGGCTTAATTAATATAAGCTATACCCCAAAACAAGGATTGTTTAAAATCTTTTCAAATGATAAAGATAAAGTTGTAACATTTACAAGTCAAAAGAAAGTATCTTAGTCAATAATTGTCTTAAAAGTGCTGCAACAATAAAATTATTCCTAGAAAAATTAAACACCGAATTTAAAAATAAGTTTATTGGTTAAGAATTCTTTTTTCTATTTTACTACAATATCTCTATTCATATTTTTAGAAAATAAAACTAGAAAGCTTGTTTCCGTTTATAGGGATTTGCTAGGAGTTTTAGGTTTTACTAATTTTAGTTATAATCAACGAGTTTTTATAGAAGATCGAGAAGCTTTAGTAGAGGAATTTAAACTTATCCCTGATGAAAGCAGAATAACATTTACCTTGACTGATAATGAAATTGTAAGGAAATTTGTAATAATTGTCGCTGAAGCTATGAATATTGTATTGAGCTATTTGAACTATGGGTTTGCTCAAAACAAAATCAGAATTTCTCTTTTATTATAACATAACGTTTTGGATGCTACTGTCACTGAGAATAGAAATTTTGAAGTAGAACTATCTGGAATAATCAACTTTTTACTTGGTTTGAATGCAGATTTTAAGATTACTAAACCTGATTCGTTCATAATTAATTTCTACAACCCTCCTTTAAGAAATAAAGTTTTCTGAAAAGAGCATGCCAAAAAAAGTAGGGTAGCGTCAATCATATTTCAGAATAGGCCTTTCAATTTGATACCCGAATTTTTGAAGACATAAATTTGCTAATGTTAATTAAATGGAAGCTATATTTAAATATATTTTTAAGTCTTCAATTGTGTCTGCAGGCTACATTTCTCAACCGATTTTGAAAAAATTTAAAGTTTTGGGATCGTTGCAACATTTTTTGAAAAGTAATTTATGGGATTTCGAAAATTTAAAAATTTTATTTTTTTTCCAAAAAAGCTTTATATATGATGCCATGACAAGTTTTAAATGTATTAAAAAATTGATTTTTTCAAAACCCAGTATCTCCTTGCATTTTCATCCGAATTTTGAAAACGCTAAAGTTTCCTTACCTGTATACCATTACCTAAAAAGTAAGTTCAGGATCTTTTTAAATTCCAAAAACTATTTTTCTTGAAAAACATTAATTTTTTATAACTTTAGGGTCCTTTTAAAATAAAGCTTTTTTGAAAAAAAATAAAAATTTTCGAATTTTCGAAATCCCGGAAAATACTTTTCAAAAACTGTTGTAACGATCCCAAAACTTTAAATTTTTTCAAAATCGGTTGAGAAATGTAGCCTGCAGACACAATTAAAGACTTAAAAATACATTTAAATATGGCGTCTATTTAATCAACATTAGCAAATTTATGCCTTCAAAAATTCCTGTAGCAAATCAAAAAGCCCATTCTAAAATATGATTGACGCTACTCCACTTTTTTTTACATGCTCTTTTCAGAAAAAAATGGATTAGGTGGATTGGCGACGCCCGGTTGTGACCATTTCCTCGTTAGTATCATTATAAACGTCAAAAGGTTAAGTGTACCTTACATTTTTGATCTCGTGGGATGCCAAAAGTTAAAATTGACGACAATCACTAGTATTTAACAATGCCACAAAACAGTAACATAAAAAACGAAAAACGTTAGTTGAAAATTCAGAGCATAGATCACACAAAAACTACAAGTGAAAAAATGCGACCAAATACGTCGATAACAGATTTTTGTATACCTTTGGAATAGGAATTTTAAGCTTTCAAATTTAAATTGTACGATTTAAATAGTGCCCATATTCATACATTACTACGTGTAAGAAAGAAAGATAGTACGGCGTTGACTAGCGGCGCCGACGTATGTGCTGTCAACAGTTTTTTTTAGATTATTTTCTAATGGAAGTTTATATTTTACCAATAAATTAGTGTTATTTGATGATAACTTGCTTTCTTACAACAATGTGCTCGAAATTCTAACTACGTGTGATAATTAACGTCTAAGTCAATGGTATTTTAAAATCAAAAACCTAAGTGATACTACATTTGCAGCTTACACATCATTAAAGGAATCTTCTCAAAATATTGCAACATCTTAGCTAGTAGAACTTGCAAGTCCTCTAAGTTTTGCTAACACGAAAGTGCATTAGTACTTACTATCGAATGTCCTGATACATATAAAGTATGAACAGTTCTTCTGAACTTGTACTAAACGCAAAAGATGATAATACTGAACATAAAGTGATTTGAGAAGACGTTTACATTAATATACCATCTGTAACTCTCGCACGTAATGTTCTTGATAATTATAACAAAAAGCCTAATCAACTATGAAAAGCTGAGCTTTCTAGATATTTTACTGAACCTTAAGTTATTTTCGTATTTAACAAACGTTACTTAATTACCCAAGAGTCTAGTTTGTCAGGACAAATCCTGCCTCTGTTAAGGTTGCTTTTGTTAAGAGTTCTAGAATGCATGGACGTTATAGTTTAATTCCGTTTGCATTTGATCATCGTGATTTGACTCTATATAGAACCGTTTTCGAACTTAACAAGAATAACAGGATTAAAAAAAATAGTTTTGATAATTATAAGTCGTTCAAGGATAGTTATGCTATTGTTCCGTTTCCTATGCAATCCAAAGGCTTAGTTTACACCTTTGATTCAATCAAATATATAAAACTCAGGCTAAAAGCTAACTTCAGTACACCTTTACCTGAAGCCTATTCTGTTTTAGTGTACGGGGTTTTTGATTCATTTTTATGTATAGACAATGATAAAAATGTAACATGTGAACCCTAATATACTTTTATAACATATATTTAACTTATGCAATGCACCAAGTGAATAACAATAACTTGTTATTTATTTGGTAATTAAATCGTAAATTCAGATGAAAAAATATGATTAAAAATTCAAGAATGTTTTTGTGTATCAACTTTATCATAACTTTCATTTTAACGAGCGTTTCTACATTCATAATATCTACATTTCATTGGGTCTATAGTTTTAATTGATAACATAAATTGCCTAATCGATGTGTCGGAATAGGTACATACGTATGCAAATATATCCTGCCTGTAAAATTATTCAAGTTTAAATGTTCCAACCTTAGTTTACGACACAAGCAGCACTAAAAATCGTTAAAATGATATCCTGTTAGTCTCCACATAAAACGATTTTAAGAAGTTTGCTTAAAGTTGTAATGTAGCAATGTGTTGTTAATTATCTCTTCTTTGTAGCAATCGTTACAGCATTTTTAAATAAATTTGTTGTAATACATAACTTCTTCTGCGTTATCGGATATTTAGCTATACTTGCAGTAATAGCATTTTAAATTATCCATGCTGCCTAATAAAATATTTTGTTATCAATAAAATATAAGTTTTTCAAAGATATTTACACAGTTCTCAATGACAATATGTACTGTTATTTATTCAGTTTGTATAAGATGACGGATTCTTAAAAGGATACGTAGTACACAGTGATGTAGTGATAAATATTGAATTTGTAAACATATGCTATAAAAATGCGTCATGTTTGATCCTGATTGGATTTTAAACTTTTTTACATGATTATATTTAAAGTTAAGCTCTACAATTTCTAAAATTCCAAATTGGTAATTTTGAACTGTAAGCAATCACTTGGTGTATGGTTATTACCATTTGTGACATTATGTTATGTATTCAAAATTTGTTAAAAAGTAGTAGCACAATATATGTCGATAATATATACGCATATATGACTCGCAATACGTATTTAATCATTTAAAAACGTTTTAGTGGTTTAACTTTTGTCAAACCTATAGCGGAAATACTGTCACACTTATGATGTTCTGCTTAATATATACATTGCCATTGCATTAACTTTTTTATTATAATGAGATGCAATATCTTTGAGAATATTTAAATTAGAGTAGTAACAGTCAATACACAACTCAATTTCTGGCTGTGGAATAAATGTTTTCATTTTAATACTACTCACTCCTGATGTTTTTATTTCTAAAATTTTTCAATGAAATATTTTAATCTTTTACTGGCGTAGTTCAATCTTTTTTCTTTATGAAGCACTTAGTCTATACAGTAATAGCAGTCTGTTTTAATCAGTGATTTTATTTAATTTGTCTTTAAATAACATTTTAAGAATATTTCTCTGAAAGATTTTGCAAAATGTTTAGCGAGGATATGTATCATACCACTCTATTTATTAGTTATATAAGCATAGTAGAATAATAGTTTATTAAACTTCATACTCATGATTCATATATATATATATATATATATATATATATATATATAAAACGTTTATCAAGTATATGGTCAACCTTTTTTTAATTTCCAGCATCTGGCATCCGTATGACAGTTCTCGCGTTATCATATAAGCTTTTACGTTTTATTCAAACTTCAATCATTCATCAGCTATCATCATGGTTTTTTTCCTCATACTGCTTTGAGCCATACTAACTGCTTCAATGGCAATGTCCTGTACAACATGTCTTACATTTGTTATTCACGTTTACATACTGACCACATTCCAGCATACCTATTGCGTGTTGGCAATGTGAAGAATTTTAACATTTTATTTATGTTTCTCAAGCTTCACGTTGTAATCGTATTGTGTCATTCATCGGTATGTAAAATAATTTTATTTATTTCTAGAATTTTACATCTTTATATACATGTCGATTGCAATATACTAATTAATTTTTTTAAGCCCATGTCTTGTATTTAATTTTTGTGTTGGCTCTATATATTTTTATAAAAACTTGGCCCTGTATTAAATTTTTAAGTTGGCTCTATTTATTATTTAAGTTTTGTCAAAGCTTGTCCTTTTGTATAATGTTTGAGTTGGCCCTATATATTATTTAAATTTTTCTAAAGCTTTGCCCTGTTTAATTTTTGAGTTGGCCCACTTACATTATTTAAATATGTTTAATATTGTTGGCGCTGTGGTTAATTCTTGAGTTGACCCTATCTATTATTTAAATTTTCCTAAAGCTTAGCCCTTTGTTTAATTTTTGAGTTGGCCCCATTTCTGATTCAGATTTTTTAAAACTTGGCCTTGTGTTTAATTTTTGAGTTAACGCTATCTATTATACAAATTTTTTTAAAGCTTGGCTCTGTGTTAAGTTTTAAGTTGGCGCTATTAATTATTCAAAGTTTTAAAAGCTTGGCCCTGTGTTTAATTTTTGGGTTTGATGTAGACATTTTCAATATATTATTTTTAATTCTGACATTGTATTTTAATAGAATCACATCAATTATACAGAACTCTTCTAACTACATCCCCTGTTACTATAGGCATTCGGCATATGCGTCACGTACACTCTGAATATGCTTCCCGTCGGACTGAAGCTACAATTCCCTCTCGTTTAATAGTAAGCTCCACTTATCTCAATGTATGACAATCAATCACCTTGCTATCGACGGTGTTGGGCAGTGCGCCAACATTTTATTCAAGTACTTCAAGAGAATACAGTTTACTTTCCTTTCCCACAAAAACAATAGAAAGCACAACACTCACTTCATCCACAAACCCTGTGACTGTATTTAAACAACTATTTCAACTATTACATATACAGTTGAGACGGTTTCTTTTCATTTCTCTTGTACAACTTAAGCAAGCGCGCCAATAATTACCACAACTTTAACCGTTCCAACTATTACTCAGCCATCCCAGGTGTGATTGTAAGAATCATTATAGCTATACATATAATTTAACTATATCCTTGTAACCTTCGGTTGTCTATAATAAATTAATTTCGTGTTTGCCTTATTTTGAGAAAATAAATTAAAGCACTGAACCCCAGAAAAAACTACAATTCCTTTAAAACTAGCTTCATAGATTACTGTGAATAATAAAAAACGGTAGTATTATCATGCATACCTCAATAATTATACATTACAAACATAGAATACAATACACACGTTACGTACAATACATACAATACATACATTACATACATAGCATACAATTCATACATTATGGACATATCATAACGTATGCAAGAAAATAAATTTTAGTGATTAAAATATTTTTCGTTATATATTTTAAAATAGTATAATTGACTAACAAGCATTGCTACTCTCTTGAACACCACATTTATCAATTTGTTTGGCGTAAAATGTCACACTAGATACCGTAGCCTTTCTTAAGCAACAAGTAGGCTCTTTATTTCAATTTTCATTCAGTTACAATCGGCGGTGACACAAGAAACACACTCAGAGATTGCACATTCTATTTTTAAGAATAATTTTAAGCGACAAATTATTCTGATGCTATTTAAATATTGATAGTTAGCTGGATTTTTAATCATTATTGATGCATAAATGACTAAATATTAGCTTACTTTCAAATACTTGCATGCTCACAAATATTTGAATTTCATTACAAAAGTTCTTATGATTTTTATTTTTATTTACCGAGCGCCTATTTATTTATTTTTTTAAATTTATGTAAACATAATTACATAGCAAAACAAAATATCTGCATAGTAAAACTTAAAATTGATTAAAAAATTAAAATTTGAATGTGTTAACAGTGTTAAAGGTGGAAGGCGTGTGAAGGGGTGTGGGAAGGGCCTTAATTACCCCCCTTGGGGTATATATGTACACTTAAACAATATCGCACGACTAATTCATAGTACAATATTACATAAAAAATTAAAATTAGGTACATAGTTTTACATATGTTTGTTATTTCAAGCTAAAGATTTTGCATTTAAAATCATGCAGTTGCTTACTAGAAGGATTGTTTTGACTTTTAATTTAATAAGCTTCCTAAAAGTTCATACTTTTAAAATATGGGTTTTAAATACAGAATAATTTGGTCCTACATATAAAATACAAAAATATTATAAAACGTTAAATCAGTTATTCTTTATAGGATTATTGAAGTCCTAATCTAGTGTGCAACGACATCAGCAGTGTAATGGTAACCTATGACGCAAATTCTTGACTACATACACCGATGAAAACAGCACAAGTGGGTCATATAGAAGGATGTGGTAAATACGGACCTGAAAATTGATGTACGTAAAGATTATTTGATGTATATAGGTAAAGTGAGTTCAAGGTGCGGCTGCGAAAATAAAATTAGGCCTTCTTTGTGTAAATCAGAGGATATGATCAGTCTATTTCCAATTTGATGTAGAGAAGGTGCTAGGAGGTAAAAAACGTTAGTATGTGTGTGCTAATTGGAGTGGGATGAAGTAATTCAGGGCTTTCGGGCAAAGTAAGATGATTTGAGACTTATCAAGACAACCAAGGTACGTGAGACACAACGAAGGTACAGGTAAAATGAGACTTGATACCAGGTCCAATAGACTTGAGACCGGGTTAGAGAGGCTGAAGACCGGGTTGAGGCTTGGGACCATAAGAAAGCTAAGACCTGATTCGAGGTCTGGGACGAGAGAGTTGAATCCACTTGATACCGACAGACCGGGTCTGAGATGACCTGACTTGGTGAAGCAGTTCAGGCTTGACATTAGTAAACCCGGTCTGATATAGACCAGGTTGAAACTTAGACTAGACCTGATATTGTTCTGGCAGGAGAGTCCAATTCTGGGCAGACTAGACCTGATATGGCTCTGGCAGGAGAGTCTGATACTAGGCGTAGACTGGACCTGTTTACTGTCTGAGAACCAGGGCAATGAGCAGCAATGACGGTTTGGTCCTCGTGCTAAGGCAGAAGCTTAGAAGCGCAGCTAAGATGCTTGGAAGCACTAGAAGGGCAATTCGAAAATACGTCGCATGGATTGAAAGCTAGGCGTGATAGACATCTGACGGTACCTTTACTCCCGCTACTCCAGCTCCGTTCCTAGGGTGCGTTGAAATTAGTGCGATGCTCTGGTGACCGTATTCTTTGTCTTTTTCGAGGTTGAGGAGCTCCAGAAAATGATGATAGCAGCCTAAAGAGCGATGACCACAGATGCAAATGACTACACGCAATAGCATAAAAACAGCACTAGCAAAATATACGGCAGGTTATGGTATTGTGCACTAGATAACCTAGAATGTGATGCAATTAGTAATTAGGTGGTGTATACGGGTAAAGTAAAATTAAGGTGTTGCAGAGAAATTACGAATAAAATGCTCGTGTGTTGATACTTTCGAGTGTGTTTTGGTGTTAAGTACCAATATAGTCTTTA
The DNA here is from genome assembly GCA_949802685.1 of Dicyrtomina minuta. Taxonomy (NCBI): domain Eukaryota; kingdom Metazoa; phylum Arthropoda; class Collembola; order Symphypleona; family Dicyrtomidae; genus Dicyrtomina; species Dicyrtomina minuta. The sequence continues at coordinate 52,150,808 of OX461809.1, forward strand.
GTAATTACTAAAACAGCTATTGACACCTAATAATAATTACTGATACACATTTACATAAGTAATTTAGCACGTAGTCTTGGTAAACAAATTCAAGCAAGTTAAACAAGGCATTTTTTACACAACAAAAACAAATATTCTAACCTAGTGATTATCATAAACGCCATGCTTTTATCCAAACACCATCCGTAAGGAGTACAGAGAATTAAAATCAAAGCAAACCATGTAGTACACCTTGATTTAGAAACCACTGGAGTAGTTTATATAGGGAGTAGTAGGGTGATCCTAAGGGATTAGTGAGTTAGCGCCGCCCTCCTGTCAATCAAATCCATGGCAGTGCATGGTAACAAAGGGTATCGCCGTTCAATATAGCTATGAGGTTAACCTAAGGGTTATGCAGGTGTATCCTTTATGCAGACGGTATATACCTATAACCTTAACCTAACCCCCATTGCGCACTCCTGTCTTTCCAAGAACCCTACCCTTTCTTAGGACGCCTATCCTTCATACAGGGGTATCTTATTTAATGCTCCCGATTTTTTGCATGTTAATTCGTATAACCAGATTTCACGTGCATAAGTGGTATGTGCTTTATATTGTGAGGCTGTGTACGCATCCTTTATACAGGCAGTATTTTAGTAATGGGGCTTAACCTAACCCTCATGGTACCCACTCGCAGTGATACCTTTCCAAGAACCATAGAGTTCATCCAACTTTCTAATTTTCGGCCAAGAACGTTTACACTTAAGACTCTAAGGTTTTTCTTGTCTCAACAGGATTTCTTACATGGGTCTATATCCCGATCACGTGCTTCTATATAGCACTATATATCAAGCACACATTTCTGTCTTTTCAACTTCTTATATGAACAGAAGCTATGTATTCCAATGTAACTATACATGAAATAGCCTAGAGGTAATTTCTGTCTTCGTATATATGTAGAAACTATGTATTACAATGTAACTATACACAAATTAATCCGTTTTATCACATTTCATCAAATTAATTAGTTTATCTGACAATTAATCATTTTTTTCCAAGTTTTACTACAATTAATCAGTTTTTCACCAAACTATCAGTTTTACCACAAATATTCAGTTTTTGCACCAAATCATCAATTTTTCCAAGTTTTACCACAAATATTCAGTTTTTCAAGTTTTACCCCAAATAATCAATTTTTTTTATAGTTTTTCAATCAACAACGTTTACACTTAAGACATTTCTCTTATCTCAACTGGAAATTTTACATGACTCTATATCATCATCACGTGCTTCTATATAGCCCTATATATCAAGCACACATTTCCATATCTTTTATACTTCGCATATGTGCAGAAGCTATGCATTCCAATATAACTATACGCATAAATGCCAAAATGTTAGAATGAAAAAATGTCAGAATGCTAAAATATCAAACTACAAGAATTACAAAATGCCAACATATTCAATACATTCTCGTATATTATCTCATACTAATACTTACTAGTCTAATATTTAATATTTCTCACACTCTAACGTTCACTTAAAAATTAAACAACTCTACAATTATCTTTGTTATATGACAATTCATCTCAGAGTAAACAATTACTCAAAACCAGTATTAAAGCCTCATCTACAATTATTATTAATTTTCTAACGATTTTGTGATCGATGCAAATAATTTTCTCGAGCGTCACATTCATACATTCATTTTTAACGTTTTGTTTTTTATAAGTTTCAACACTTGTCAATTATCTTGATAAATTATATATAGTGACGAATCAAACAATCAATTAAAAGATACAAAATACACAAAAGTACACAAACAATTACAAACATTAATTATTTTGTATAAATTTTTTAAAATCGAAGTCTGTATTCCGTTGCATCTTGTAGTGATTTGTAATGAGCTCGGTTCTCTGAAATATCTTGTGCAATTTTCACCAAAGTGGGGTAATCCATCGTAACATCGACACCGTCTTTATCCAACACAATTTGCTTTAAATGACATAAATTACATATTTTATAAATTTCAGGATTGTTTACTACATCACAACTTGTACACTTGAGGCACCGAAATCCTAGCCCATTACCTTTCAGACTTGTTATAGCTGCGAGAAGTACATAAGTATTAGACGGACTCTCTGAAGATATAACCCTACTTAAGGTTTCTAATGTAGTTTTAAGGTCTTGTATTCGTTTGCTAGATATGATTAATAATGATGATGTTTATACTTTTGATAATACCGTCTTAAACTTTAAACAATAAATGAGTAGCACTTACATTCGATTACTGTTTTGTATACTTGTGACATATTAAAAATCAACATCATATGTTTTAAAGTCACTTGTATTATATTTTTTAAGTTACCACAACATTACACGATAGTTGATTGAAATTGTCAAATGGTATGAATAGCCAATCGACCTAAATGATCCATTCACCTCAATGACGAATTGACCATACCAGCTAGTTGGGCTCAATAACCTATAGAGCCTCTTTTAACATCTGATTCATCGTATTTTGACTATTGTTTTTTGTAAGTATTGTTTTGTTTTGTACTTTGTTATTTTAAAATTATCTTTTTACTTATTATCTTACCTCGATTGTAGTTTTTTGTTTTCTCATTCCGTATTCTTAAAAATACATATTTTTGTCGTTTGACTTTTGGTTTTGTAAGCACTATTTTGTTTTCTACTTTGTAATTTTGCTATTTTCTTTTTTACTTATACACCAACATCAACTGGAGTTTGTATTTTTCACATTTGGTATCTTTTAACATGTAATTAATCGTCCTTTGACTTTTGTTTTTTGTAAGTACTGTCTTGTTTTGTACTTTGTCATTTTGCTATCAGCTTTTAACTTATACGATCACTTTAATTCTAGTTTTGTGTTTTTCGATTCAGTATTTTTTAACATACATATTTTCGCTTTTTGACTTTTGTTTTTTGTAAGTACTGTCTTGTTTTGTACTTTGTCATATTGCTATCAGCTTTTTACTTATACGATCTCTTTAATTATAGTTTTGTGCTTTTCCATTTAGTATTCTTTAACATACATATTTTCGCCTTTTGCCTTTGGTTTTTGTAATTACAGTTTTGTTTTGTACTTTGTTATTTTTCTGTCGTCTTTATACTTATACACTCATCTCAATTGGATTGTGTTTGCACGTTCCATATTCTTAAAAATACAAATAATTGTGATTTAACTTTTGTTTCTTTGTAATTTAATATTTCTTTTTTGTTTTTATTTCTTGATCTTTTATTCCATTCAATATTTTATTTCTCATTAATTTATATCCTTTCACGTTCCGTATTCTTCAACATACGAATAATCGTGATTTAACTTTTGTTTCTTCGTAACTAAATATTTTTCTCTTGTTTTTATTTCTTGATCGTTTTTTTCACTGCAATTGTATGTTCTAAACGTCGTTTTGTGTTTTCACGTTCCATATTTTTTAACATACAGATAATCGTGATTTTACTTTTGTTTCATTGTATTTAAATATTTTTTTCTTGTTTTTTATTTCTTGATTCTTTTCCATAATGTATTTTACTTCTTTCATACACTCACCTCAATTGTAGATATGGGTTATCAAATTTTTTATCGTACTAGCATCAAGATAAACTCTGTCCCCACAGTTCAGTCGTCCAACAGTACACCACATCTTTCACATCTCGTATCTTTTTAGTTGAATTTATTATTCCATTTCCATTACTTGAACATCCAATCCGTCCCCTTTTAACTTTTGTTTTGTACTTTGTCATTTTGATATCGTCTTTTAACCCATCCGTTTAACTCAATTATGGATCTGATTCTTCATATTTTACATACTTCAACATGTAACCACACACCTTCTGACTTTTTCTTTTTCTAAAAACTCTTTTGTACTATCCTATCATCCAGTTTAAACAACATAAATCTCATTTGCATTAAATTTTAATATCATGATCATGTCTTGCCTACTCCTAAATCTGAAGCTTTGTAAAACAATATCTTAAAATTAACTTACTCTCAATTCAAAATTAATTTATTTGATTCACTCGCTACCAAATTTAAAACTTAAATTAAACACTTTATATCTCACTTATCCTAAATCAAAAATCATAAATGCATTTCGACATTAAACAGATTAGTAATTGTTTAAAGTTAACCTTTTAACAATCAGTGGGATGTCGTTTCCATGAATTAGACACATAATCATTCATTCAGCATATACAAGTATATTAAAGCAAGGAACATATGTACTATACATATGTATTACAAAGCTGTTTTATATGAAATTGTCTTGCAGAAAAATCATTAATCAAATAATTAAAAATGATAACTTTGTACAGGGAAGATATTTTAATCACTTCTCCCACCCCCACTTTCTGTTTATGATCAATCCTTATTTTGTTAGTTAATATCGATAATAGAGACAAGTCGTTTACTTTCAAGTTACGACTCAGTTTAAATGTAAGTAAGTCAATCAAATTTAAGCGCGATACTGTCGTTTATCCCAATTGATGCAATATGTTGTACACAATAATTGATGATGCGTTCCTATAAATGTGTAAAACTGGTGTCACCTGATTTGTAAATTGACAATTTTATTGTGATAAACGTATTCTAGAATAGGTTTAACGCAATAACGTCAATTTAATATCAGACAACATCATTTTTTGCTTATTTTTTGAGTACATCAACAATTATTGTATACAACTTATTGAATTTATTCGAGTGAACGACAGTATCGCGCAGTACAAAACAAAACAGTACTTACAAAAAACAATATTCAAAATACGATGAATCAGATGTTGAAAGATACAAAACGTGAAAACAAAAAACAACACTTGAGGAGAGAATAAGCTAATAGGTACAAGTAAAGTTACAAACTACAAAAACAAAAGAAGATTCGGAAAATTAAACGTAAAAGGGTAATGGATTTTATGTTGAAGTGTGGGCAGATTAAAAAACCAGATCTACAAGTGATGCGAGAGAACGAGAAAAATAACAGATCCAGAGTTAAAAACGATAGCTAGATGTTTTATTACGATTTATTGTATGTATAGTTGAGAAGGCTCTATAAGTTATTAAGCCCAACTAGCTGGTATGGTCAATTCGTCATTGAGGTGAATGGATCATTTAGGTCGATTGGCTATTCATACCATTTGACCATTTCAATCAACTATCGTGTAATGTTGTGGTAACTTAAAAAATATAATACAAGTGACTTTAAAACATATGATGTTGATTTTTAATATGTCACAAGTATACAAAACAGTAATCGAATGTAAGTGCTACTCATTTATTGTTTAAAGTTTAAGACGGTATTATCAAAAGTATAAACATCATCATTATTAATCATATCTAGCAAACGAATACAAGACCTTAAAACTACATTAGAAACCTTAAGTAGGGTTATATCTTCAGAGAGTCCGTCTAATACTTATGTACTTCTCGCAGCTATAACAAGTCTGAAAGGTAATGGGCTAGGATTTCGGTGCCTCAAGTGTACAAGTTGTGATGTAGTAAACAATCCTGAAATTTATAAAATATGTAATTTATGTCATTTAAAGCAAATTGTGTTGGATAAAGACGGTGTCGATGTTACGATGGATTACCCCACTTTGGTGAAAATTGCACAAGATATTTCAGAGAACCGAGCTCATTACAAATCACTACAAGATGCAACGGAATACAGACTTCGATTTTAAAAAATTTATACAAAATAATTAATGTTTGTAATTGTTTGTGTACTTTTGTGTATTTTGTATCTTTTAATTAATTGTTTGATTCGTCACTATATATAATTTATCATGATAATTGACAAGTGTTGAAACTTATAAAAAGCAAAACGTTAAAAATGAATGTATGAATGTGACGC
>OX461809.1:52160808-52196286 GCA_949802685.1 Dicyrtomina minuta
GAAAAAATTAGAATCCTATTTTGATTTTATTTACTTTAAGCTTATACAACACTTTTTATAGCGATTTTTCCAAAAAAAAATCGGGTTTTTCGATTTAATTCGAAAATTGTTTAAATAACACGCTGTGAACTTGATCATTAGTAGATTCTGCTAATCATTGCCGTTCTAATGATTTATGACTTGTATGCAAACTTCATGAGTATGCGGGCTAAATATCGATTTTTAAATTTTGAAAAGAGTTTTGCGGGAAATTCAAACTCTTTCATTTTATACGGCTGATAAAGGGTCAGACATACATGGTGCCATTAACTTTGAGGGTGGGTCAGCTGCAAATAAATAACACCCTATCATTCACGTCGTCGTTTTTAGATGCTGAGCAAGCATCTATTGTGATGGTCATGTCCGTCCGTCTGTCTGTCTGTCTGTCTGTCTGTTGGCCGTACACTACAGGTCACAGCTTTCAAGCTATGACCTTCAATTTTTTTTAAAACGATCACAAATGCGCGCGCCTAGGTCTGTATTGTTTATTCAATTTGATCGGAGTGTCTATTTCTTTCTAATTAACATCTAACTGGACCCATGTCAAAACTCAGCAAAGTGAACTTTCCAAAAAAGCGAATCATGCGTGTAAACAAATAGAGAATTCATGTACATACCCCGTTATTTTGAAGCTATGCGCGGCGAATACAAGTATATCTTATAGTACAGACCCAGTCCACCCAACCTCAGCTACAGTATTCAATGGCAATGACATGTAGTCTGATTGTCTGATGCAGGGGTGACGTGCAAATGACGTCATGTGAAATTTTTTTTTAGACACCCCCACTCAGCTGCTATCGCATTCACATTAGGTAAGCAGGCTAGGGCTGACGCGCAAATGACGTCATGTGAAAATTTTTTTTTAGACACCCCCACCCAGCTGCTATCGCATTCAAATTGGGTAAGCAGGCTAGGGTTGACGCGCAAATGACGTCACGTGAAAATTTCTTTTAGACACCCCCACCCAGCTGCTATCGCATTCACATTAGGTAAGCAGGGTAGGGGTAACGCGCAAATGACGTCAGGCGAAAATTTCTTTTAGACACCCCCACCCAGCTGCTATCGCATCCACATTAGGTAAGCAGGCTAGGGGTGACGTGCAAATGACGTCACGTGAAAATTTCTTTTAGACACCCCCACCCAGCTGCTATCGCATTAACATTAGGTAAGCAGGCTAGGGGTGACGCGCAAATGACGTCCCGTGAAAATTTCTTTTAGACACCCCCACCCAGCTGCTGTTGCATTAACATTAGGTAAGCAGGTTAGGGGTGACGCGCAAACGACGTCACGTGAAAATTTCTTTTAGACACCCCCACCCAGCTGCTATCGCATCCACATTAGGTAAGCAGGCTAGGGGTGACGCGCAAATGACTCTACGTGAAAATTTCTTTCAGACAGCCCCACTCAGCTGCTATCGCATTCACATAAGGTAAGCAGGTTAAGGGTGACGCGCAAATAATGTCACGTGAAAATTTCTTCTACATGTCACGCACTGACCTATATGTGTTATAGATGGTCAGAGATCGTCCATAATAACGTCCTTCAAATACCATAGTTTATAATATCCCAAGTCTCAACTTTTAATTTGTTTCCATCTTATTTTAACTACATGTCACGTACTTACCTAAATGCGTAACAGATATTCAGGGATTGTCCATAATGAACGTCAATGGTGCAATTCATAGAAAAGCTTCAGCTATATTAAACTACATGCTACGAACATTGGTATATGTCTTATTGATTGTAGGGGAGCTTCCACAAATCTTGTATTATCTTTTAGCGTAACATAAATTGTCTTTCGCCTTTGTTGAAGCTCAGCATCTACTTCGGGCCAGCCCACGGTCGACGATACGGTCGATTTTTTTTCTACCTATTTTTTGTTATGCTTCAGAGGGTAACGCTGGAAGTGGGTGGGTCCCAAAATATGCTTAAGTTCGCTAGCGTCATTTGTGTCCGGCCCCTAATTTTATGCAGCAAAAGTTGTTTTACTTTAGTATGCAGTTGGTACACATAATAGTTAATTATTATTTATGATGGAATAGTTAACATTCATGAGGGGAAAACAATTCTGTAAAATATTAAATACGTACGGACACCAAATACTAAATATTACCGCAATGTGAGTGCCTACCGCTACTTAATCCTCAAATATCATCCCAAGGCAAGATAAACATACTATTCAAAAAGGGAATTATTTATGTGAGCAAATAAAAAAAACTTTAACATTCGGGGAAACATATTACGGCGAGGTTATGCAGGCAATGAATGACATTTTGGGAAGTAACAACCTAAGATGGTAAATACGTGCAGCTGCAGTCAGTGCAGTGGACGGGCTATTACCTTATTTAAATAGAGGAATATACTACAATCTATATTCTTTATTTATGCTAAAGTTTCTTTACGTAATCTAACTGCTTACATGTGTCAATTTGCAGCAAGTGAGTGCAAAATATTATATTTGCTTTTACGTACAATTTAGATACGTCAATTTTCAATAAAAATCATTTTAAAATTATTCTTTGACCGGTGTTATTTTTTGATAGATTTACTGTTCTTATTACGAGACGGCTGCCGTGTGAAACAAAAACAAGGGGCGAAGCCCCTTGTTTTTGCAATAATAATTATGAATATTATTATTACCAGCAGTTACGTTTTGGGGTGGTATTTTAAGGCTTCAGTGGGAAAATATTGTTTGGTCAGACAACGCATCATTTGTTTATGCAGACGAGTATAATTTGATATGCAGAGCTAAATGAGAGCATTTAAATATGTTTTGGGTCAGAGAATTATTTACAACATTAGCATTCTATTTTCAGTCGAACAAAAAGATTAGACTAATGCAGCCTACCGATATATTTTGTTCATAGGAAAAATTATTGACGTCAGAACACGATAAGTAGTTTTTACTTATTTTTTGCTTGTTTTCCTGTCATTGGTGTTTGGAACCTAGGCCTTCCTGGATTTGTTTGCCGTTGTGGCCATCACAGGATTTTAAGTGCAATTATGAGTTAAGGCGCTGTGTCTGTGAGAAAAGAAACAACACTGAAGAAATAACAGATCATGTGGGTAGTGAAGATATTTCCTTATTCGTCCCGAATGTTAAAGCATATGACAAGGTCGCCGATTTCGAGCGCAAACGTTTGAATACGAAGGAAAAGCGGGACCAGCTAGAAGAGATTGACGAGCTCGACAGGCGTGACGAGCGGGACGAGCTCCCCATGTGGGCGGCGTGTAATCATATATGTATGTCGTGTATATAGATGTATAGATGGTGTGATATAAGAGAAATGACTTTAAGTCACTGCTGCACACTTGCAGTAGCCATAAGACTCAGTATACAATACAATAAGTTTTTATAATATTTTTATAAATGGATTAACCTTTATTGCTTTAATGTAGATGGTGATTATACATAATTATAGAGCCTCTAATGGCATATAACATTACTTCCGTGATAACAGATCCTGGTAATCTAAACCTATTTATAAATTGTTGGAAGAAATTGGTTAAAGTTCCCCTTGCCCCTATGTAGAGACCGTTTTCTTCTACTTCATCCAAATCAAGACTGTTCTTAAAGAAGCTTCTACAGGTTTCATAAATCCTTTTCTTTTCTTCGTTAACTAATGTGGATTGTTTTTCCGCATTGCCGTATTCAAACCGTATAGTAGGATCCAGAATGTATCCCTTTCTGCTTTGTTTATCGTAAGCGATGTCTTTTCTTCTAGCAGATCCATTTTCTGCGATACAATGCAGCTCCTGTCCAACTTCATACCCTCTTTCTTTCATTCCCTTTGCAATTATCTCTCGGATACCGTTGTGCCGTTGGTTACGAATTAGTTCCATAAAGTGAAAGCTGCCTAGTACGTGTCCAAGTGTCTCTTTTTTCTCATCGCAGTGTCTGCAATGGGTACCGTCTAAGCTGCGGCCAGGAATGGCCCTCACACTCGTAACGTTAGCATTCATTTTGATGAGTGTATCGTATTCTGAAGTTGTCATGCCTTCTTTATTCATAAGGGACCTATTTCCTTTTGGGTTGTCTGCAAATTGGCTCACTCCCCACCCCCTTAGCCTTAGTTGACACCACTCTTGAAATTCTCTATCCCGCAAAGTATCTCTCATTTTCAAGGTGATCTTTGTTTTTGGTTTGGCAACTTTTAATTCCTCAAGTTCCTCTTCCGAAAATTTGAGAGCTTCATGGCATTTTTGCATTTCGAGCGAAATGTCCCGTGCGTACGGGATGTACTGATCATTTTCTCCTTATAGCGTTAGGCATATGTTATAGTGCTGTAAAAATGCCTCCCACTCACACTTTGTAATAGCTAGTCCCCGATGATTTTTTTAAGCGTACCAAAAAGCATTTGGAGTGTCGGTTGGGGTTCCCAGTATTTCTTTTACGAAGCTTCTGATAATTCTGTTAACATCAGCAAGAAAGCTTTTTGGTAGTTTGTTGAGAGGTGCCATTTGATGTGGATAAATTAGAGTAGGGAAAATAAAGTCATTGATTTTAAGTATTTTCTGGTGGGTTCTTAACATTGGTGTAGATACTTAGTCATTCAGCAGTTGTGTTAAATTTTTTATAATTGCTGAGCTGTCAAATGTTAACTGAGAGTTAAAGTTGACTCCCAAATATTTTATAATTTCGTTTTCTTTGAGACTTGGGATTCTAATTTCGTCATTCACTTGAACATCTTTACACACCATTTTGCCTTTCTCAATACAGATAAAGACGGATTTGGAAGGGTTAATGCTTAGTCCGGATTTTTCAAACAAATAAATTGTGTTTTCAACAATAATTGGTAGTCCCTTCTTTGAACTGGACATAATGGCTGTGTCGTCTGCGAACATCATAGCTGTAAGTTTTTGCAGTTCCGGAGTCAACGAGTATCTATATTTCTCTGCATAGTTAGGATCTGTTATTTCCTCTAGTATGTTGTTTACTGACATGTTAAACAGTGAAGGACTGAGGGGAGACCCTTGAAAACCCCCACGCTTTAGTTGTATAGCCTTGGTTGATGCTGTTCGTGTTTGACTGAATGTTTCATTTCCAAAAATGAGTGACTTGACCAGGTTACGAACCTGGCAGGGTATAGGTTGGGAGTCCAGGCACTTTATAAGGTAGAAATGACCGACAATATCGAAGGCTTGGGCCACATCTAATAAGGCTTTATACAGCGTTGATTTCTTTTGTTTAGCTTTTTTTAGACTCCCCTTCAAAATTGAAGTGTTAATGTATGTACCAGGTAAACTTAGAAATTCTCTTTGGCTCATATTAAGTTGAATAGACTCTCTCAAAACACTGTTGATTATTTTTTCCAAGATGCGCCTAAGAACTGAACACACAGATATGGGGCGCCAATTAGAGGGATCACTAGGGTCTCTTTTTTTTAAATTTGTACAGTTCTTGCCTGTCTGAATGACTTTGGAACAATATTTCATTTTAACATGATTGTAATTATCATTGAAAGCACCTTTTTACATTTTACATACTTAATTGCTCGTAGCAGAACTTTATCTGGTCCTGATAAATTGTCTTTCAGGGCTTTTTTAATACTCTCTGAACCGAGTCTTTGTGTACACTTGGGTTATATCCTTCATCAATTTCGTTTTGCTTTTCCTCGCAGACTGATGGGTACGAGTCCAGGACAACATTATTTCCTGATCCTCATCGGTTTGAGTACGCCTGATGCAAAACTTCGACAGGAATTTTGCAATCCTGATTTGACTCGCTTTTTAAAAACCGATGCAGAACCTTTCCGCGTTGATTGTAGAAATCGCGTTGAATGCAATTATATGTAAACTTTTCTTTTCGTAGTTCTCTATCTCTTTTGAAATGTTTAATTGGGTTGGAAGACTGTTAGAATTTACGTTTACTTTGCCGAAATACATTTTTGACTTTATTTTATTTGTAGAACTTAGCTGCCGGGTGTTGAAGGCGGGTATTAGTGATATTATTTCGCGTAAAAAGGCTAAAAACTTTTCTACCTCATCGTCGAATTAGTCAAGGTTGAGTTTGATTTGGTTTAGTTTGGCAAATGACTTAATAAACTCATTTATTTTTGGTGTAAAATCCATTTTTGTGTGCTGATTTTTATCGTCGGGTTTGATCTGTTCATCGTTATTTGGTATTGTCTCGTGTTGTTGACTGTACTTGTTCGCAATGGAAACTTTTTGATATTTTTTGTGTCTTGATCCAATGTAAATTTTGACTTAGCTTGGTTTTTACATAATTAGTTACAATGTGGACATAGAATTCTTCCATCCTGACTGTCCTGACTAGGAATTGGAATATACATAGAATTTGAGTTAAAAGTAGGAGCCTCAGCATCCGATTCTACTTGGTTTGGTAGAGCCATTGAGAGAAATTTTCAGTTCGCAAATTTTTCGCAGGGGGGGGGGGCGGTGACGTTTAGTTGGCTTTTTTGTGTGATAATTTGTTTTCACAGACACTATGTACCCACAATGAAGGCGGCCTCTGTAGCAAAGTGGTTACACGATCAACTTGTAACGCGTAAGTTGTCGAGGTTCGAATCTGTGATGGAGCACATTATTTTTGTGCCCACTTTCTCAGACGTACTCAATAAATGGCCCTTGTGCCCGCCCACGTTGGGGCCGTGCGGGGTAGAGCAGCTTCTGGAGGAGGAGGACTGAGGGAGGAGCTTGGGAGGCCGTCAGACGACGTGAGGGGATACTTTGACTGGAACCATACCACCCTGGTGATAGCAAGCCTGCAAACACAGTACTTTCAACGCAATCTCAAGATTTCAATAATCTGTCATAATTGCCCGCTCTACCTCATAGTTTAAATAGATAAGTACCTTATTAGAATAGTTTCAAAAAATTATTTTAATTCACTGTCAACATTAAATAATATCTTGTAAGGGTCTTGTGTGTTTGGTTTCTGACTATCTCGTTGAGTCGAGCAGACGGTGGCATACCAACTTTGTAGAACATCTATACCTACCTATCTGTCACATAAAACGAAATCCTTATGGGGAAGCGAAGGTTACTAAAGTACTCAAGCTGTAAATCCTAAAGGTTGTGTTCCGATAAGGTAGTGTAGAGGTGTGTCCAGAGTTGGGTAAAGGATGCTCGACTACTTTAAGAGATAGCAGGTATTAACACAACACACACTTCCCAGTATACTGTCAGTAAAAAGCTTTTGCTATGTATCGGATATTAAATAAAGATTTTTTTTATGTACTACATTGTTTTACATACACCACTAGCACCCACGTCTGCTTAATTTACACACGACCTGAAAATTTTAGTTTAATTTTCCTATTTCAAGTCGTTAATCACTTTTTAACTTGCGAAACCTAATGTCGAATGATACACTTATATGTAGCTATGACTTTACTCTATCACTTTTTGTCACTTTCCCTAACTGCCAATTAGTTTTTCCCTTCCTTAAGTACAACTGAACCCAGAGCTATCTGTACACACGTTCGGCTCGGCTGAGAACGCCTTACCTGTCAAGTTTGACCTAAACAAGTTTAATGCGTGCATAGCATGTGTAAATACACTTGTATAGCTAGCAATATTGGGAGGGTGGGGGTGTATTTTGATTGCTGATTGATTTACTTTATTGTGGCTGAAGGCATAACACCTATCACACAAAGTTAACAAGATATAATTTGAAGTTATATAATTGATATAATTGATATAAGTTGATATAATTTTGTTTAAAATGAATAATTTTAAGTTAAATGATTAAAATATAACAATATTAAAAATTAGATTTGTTATATTTATAGCTAATACAATCTAGCTATGTATGTCTAATTAATTCTCATAATTGATTACACTAGTTTAGTTCAATTTGGATTTTACATTAGTTGCCACATTAAGTATTAAATGTTAGACGTTGTTTATTATAGAAATTGTTATGGTTGGAGAGATTTATTGTTGTATTCAGATCCTACTGTCCATGGTTTGTTTTTTTAAAGAGGGTAATATTTTCTTACTGCAGTGCGGCTCCATTTTTTCAGGACTTTGGACTGTAGACTGGAGTTGCCGACCGAATAGTTTAGTTGATTTAGTTGGTTGTGTTGCTTAACTTCCTGGTGTTGCATTTGTTTATTCTTAGTTGTAGGTTGTTTGTTTATTTCTTGATTGTATTATTCCGGTCTGAAGGGCTTTTAATGAGAATAATAATATTTTTATAGATTTATTTGTTCCCATCGACTTAATAGTTCCAGTTATGTGGTAAAGATCTGTTTTTGAAGTATTCGTATTTATATTTACAGTTTTTGCCCAGCATCATGAACATCTCAGCGTTCCCGTTTTTGTTATCTTTTATCTTGGTTAATTTTATATCTTCACATAGTTGTGTGATCACCGTTAACATTTCTTTATTGCTTTTATTTTATTTTTTGTGGGGTTTTTGTTAATGGTGACCTTCGACCCGTTAGACTTTTGAAATTGTAGTAGAAATTCGATGGCTAGGTTCAGCTTTTTGTCTATGGAGTTTTGTATTTTTGGCAGCCTTCTTTTTTTATTTAAAGATTTCCTGACTGGTTTTATAACTTCTGTTGTTCTTTTTTTGGATTTTTTAGCTTTTAGTTTTTGAGTTATAACTTTTTCAACCTTTTCTCTTAATTCTTGTTTAATAATTTGATATTCTTTGATCAAATTTGAGTAGTTATTTTTCATGGTTTCTGTGAAGTTTATTAGGATTTGTTTTATTCCGTTGAATTCTTTCTCCATGGTTTTTGAAGTTGTGACTTTAAGTGATTTCAATAGAAAAGAGTTTAACAAAACGTACAGTCTGTCAGGTTTTGGCTTCACTGTTGAGAAAAGTTATAACCTGCGCAAAAGATACTAGTTGTAAGAACTTTCAGTGGCATTTGTAGTTTGGTTAAAGTAGAGGGGCGACTGTGTATTACAGATTTTGTTGGGTGTGCTTATTTCAGCACGAGGTAGGTAATGAGAAATTACACGTTGTCGTTTTTCAGCCGAATTTCACGAAATAATTGTTGACACTTTAAACTTTGATTTGATGCTTATAGAGAATAATTTTTGCTATGAGCTACTGATTCTTAATGTATTGTAAATTTTGTTTGTTTTCAAGAAATTTGGCTTTTAATGATTGCAAGTGTTTTAGCTTTGGAAAGTACTTGTTGTCCCTTTGAACGCTCGCGCCCCTTGCCCCTCTAACTATACACCCCCACCCCCGAGGGTGGAAGTGTATAGTTACATGTATCAAGATGGGGCTGCGGAAGACATGTTCATTATGTATGTATGTATAAATGAGATATATATATACTTATATGGGATACATGTACATATATATGTATTTATGTATATATATTGATAGATAAGTTGGATATAAACAAGTTAGGCGTGTGTATAGCACATGTAATTACACCAGTTTACATTATGAACAGGGCGGGTGGTGGGTGTGTATAAATAGTGAAGACAATTAGGTGGGTTAGCCACCGCCGTCCGCATGAGCAGAGCAAAGTGAAAAATAAAATAAACAAATGTACAAAAAATAAATAAATGATAAGACAACGTTTATAAAGTTTTGATGCTGCTGGTGGTAGCAGTAGTAGCGTCAATCACGGTTGCTTGGCGAGGCAAGTATAATTGAGTGTTAGTCATGGGTGGCGCTGGAGCCATGTGCGTGCATTGGAGCGCGCAGTTTGTTTTTAATGTTGAAAGAACCTACTCATGCTTGACCACTAGGTGAATACGCAGGCAAATTTTTAATAATGCAGTATATTTGAATGCATGCGTATATTATTATTATAATTATAATTATTATTATTATTATTATTATTATTATTATTATTATTATTATCATTATAATTATTATTACTATTATTATAATTATTATTATAATTATTATTACTATTATTATTATTATTATTATTATTATTATTATTATTATTATTATTATTATTATTATTATTATTATTATTTTTAAACAGAATATGTATGTACAAAAGCTAAATAAATAAAAAGTGTTTGTTAGAGTTGTCGCACATCAAGTATATCCACACACAAATAAAATTTAAATTATCAATACTAACGTTTGGAAAAATAAAATACAGAATTTGGACGTTAATAGTGCACGTATCCTACTTAACTGGCTGTATATAAAGTGATATAGTATACAGAAATTTTAGAATTGGCTTAGAAATTATATAGCGCAACATTGTCGTCGCGTCACTGGTCAAGCAAACCAGGTAGCTATGCTTTATTTTGTTTTTCATTATCAGATAGTTTTAACAATTGTGCATATCCTCTTCCTATTTTAATATTTCTATGTACACTGGTATTTCTGTTTTAATAAATTAGTACTGCAAAGCATGCACCCTACACAGGCAGGCGCAAATATTACTGTTTATTGCACCACATGTTACTATGTGGCACGTGCAAAACGTTATATTACACGCCGTAATTTTGTACTCTTAAGAATGTTTAGTAAGCTTTGCTTAGTGATTTTTTTTTATTTACACTAAAAAATTGTTGCTGTGTAAAGTATGCAAGCCAAAGCAACTCGAGCGTAATTTAAAATAATTGATCTAGTATTATTGCACACCATTGTACTATACAGCATAGGTATGGCGACATATTACACGCGGTGAGCTACGTACTCCAAAAAATTGTACTAAACTTTACAAAGTAAAACTGATTTTTACTTTATGAATCAAATAAACTGATGATGTACATAATAGCACCGCTTAAGCGGCTTAAGCTTAACAATAAAATATTTAATCCAGTAATATTTTACACCATTGTACTACCAAGTATGTGCACGGCAACATTATACACGCTGTGAACTGGTTACTCTAAGTTGTTGTAACAATTACAAAGTATAGTTCTGTTTTTACTTGATCAATAAAACAAACTAATGCTGTGGACAATACGCACGCCAAAGCAACTTGAGTTCAAAATAAAATAATTGATAAGGCATTTTCTTACAACATTGTACCATACAGCATGGCGATTTATTATACGCTGTGATATAAGTGCTCTAGGGAATTTTAGTAAACGTTGCAAAGTTAAGTTGTTTTTAGTTTATAATTAAAATAAACTGATGCGGTACATAATAGGCACGCTTAAGCAACTTAAGCCTAAGATAAAATATTTGATCTGGTAATATTTTACAGCATTGCACTATACAGCGTGTGAATGACAATATATTAAACGCTGTAAGCTAGTGAGTAGTTTATAAATAAAATAAACTAATGCTGTATGCGATATGTACGCTAAAGCTACTCATGCTTGAAATAAAATATTTGATCATGTTATAGTGTACACCATTGCACTATACCGCATGTGTACGGCAATAAATTACACGCTGTGAGCCAAATATTTAAGGGAATGTTAGTAAACTTTACAAAGTAAAGTTAGTTTTTTACTTAATCAATAAAATTGATATTGTACACAATATGCACGCTAAGGCAACTGGAGCCAAAAATAAATTACTTTATGCAGTAGCATATTACCTTGTAATAGCAGGAGTCATGTGTATGTATGTATGTATGTATGTATGTATAGTAGTATAGCACCTTCAGGCCGAAGCCTATCGCGCACTACTTACAATTTACTCTATCAACTTTGCTCCTTGAAATACACCATAGACTGATGCATTCAGTGGGGCTCGTTGACTTGTAAATATACTAAACTTACTTGGGAAGTTATACCTATTAATGACAGACTATCTTAAATGTCGCGCTCTTGGAGACTCTAGTTTTAGTTCCTGATAAGGAAAGCATGAGTTTCTGTTTATTTAACAAGGCAGTAGTGGAATCAGAATATTGTTTCAATCTCCATGGTGTGTCATAACCATAGCCAGAGAAACTATCTGCCACTCTTCACCTTGCCTACATTATGAAGATGTTTTTCTATGGTACGTCCTCCGTCAGTGCAATCGACTTGAGGAAGAGAGGATACAGTATAGGGATGGTACAAGTTCTAGCAAGCGTATCACTTTGAGCAAGGGAATCTCTCTCCCACATTAAGCCCCGGCTCTGTCACGGTCAGAGTGCTCACATACTAAAGTACATGCCTCTGTTCACAGATCTCCGTAGTCGCTCGCCATGTAGCCTCTTCTTACTTCCTTGTCCATCCCAAACTATAGCTCTCTTTCCCCTCCTCTCAGCTCATATAGAGAGACTGCAGAAAAAACATTTCCGCGAAGACAAGTGGATTAGGGTATCTCGTATGCAAAATATATTACTACATATGCTTTTCACTCATCGACAGCCCGTATCTCGACGTGCACCGTGCACCACTGAGCCCACTTGCCTCCCAGCAGGAGTCATGTGCACAGCATTATATCACGCGGCGCCAGCTACTAATTTCAAAAAGGTTAAGTAAACTTTGACAAAATTTTAGTATTTTTCAAAGAAGTGAAAACAAATTTTTTCGTTTTGCTTTTTGTTACTGAAAAATGTAAACATCTATTTTTGCGCTATTTATGTTGTTTTTGTACAAATAAATAATTGTTATTCAAATTTTGCGAATACTTCTTTGTGTTACCTAAATAAAGTAATTAAAAAGTCTATAACATAAAACTTAAGAAGGACATACTAAAATATTACAGGGAAAGCACCGGAGCAATAGTACTATTTATGGACAAAAAATAGTGTTACATGCTAGAACCTGTCGTAAACGTGCCGTTCTTTTATTCAAGTGTACCTTATTGTACCTTAAAGAAATAAATTTATGTTATGTTTGCAAAAAATAATGAATATTACTATGTTTGAAAGTTTACTTCGCCTAAACATAACTGTTTATAAAATATTTGATTCTTAAAATATTGGGGTAAACGCTGCTTTTTCTTTTGTATACATGCAGATATTTCAGTTTAGATTAGCGATGCTTTGGTAAAGTACTGGTAAATGCGAGGAAACATTTTTGTCGTTTTGCAGCTAAAAAATTTATTTAATAATTGCTAACGGTTTTTAGAAGCCGAGCTTAAGCATCTAATAAAATGGTCAAGTCTGTCCGTCCGTCTGTCTGTTGGCCGTACACCACATGTCACAGTTTTGAAGCCCTTAACTTCAAAGAACTCGTAAACGATCAGAAATGCGAGCAGGCAGGTCTGTATTGTTGTTTTACTTTGGTCATACTGACCATTTCTTCACAATTAACAGTTATCTGGACTCATGTAAAAACTCAGGAAAGTGAGCTTGGCAAAAGCGGATACATACGTGTCAACAAATGGATAATTCATGTACATACCACGTAATTTTAAAGCTCTGCGCGGCGAATACAAGTATATTTTATAGTACAGACCCAGCAAATCTCAGCGACAGTTTTCAAAAGTCTGTGTACTGCTACATCAGACACGCTGGCTGGGAATAGATTATAGATATTCAATGTATAGGTTATACACATTCAAGGATCGTCCGTAATGACGTCCTTCAAATACCAAAGTTTAATGTTATAGATATTCAGTATATAGGGTATAATTATTCAGGGATCGTACATAATGACGTCCTACATAATGACTTATCGTTTTTTTACAACTACTAGTTACATGGAGCAACTCTGAAATTTTTCCTTATACATTGTGAGGGATCGTCCGTTAATGACGTCTTTTAAAAATACAATTTTATGTACCCCCCTCCCTTTTAATTATTCAACCATTTTTAGATGCTGAGCACATAATGACGTCCTTCAGTGTTATATATATTCAGGGATTGTCCATAATGACGTTCTACAAATATCATAGTTTTTAGTACCCACAGTCCCAACATTAAATTTTTTTCCAACCTATTTCAACTGCATTTCACGGTCGTTCCTTTATGTGTTATAGATATTCAGGGATCGTCCATAATGACGTCATTCAAATATCATAGTTTTTGGGACTTCTAAATTTTTTCCAACCTTTTGTTTAACAGCTGGCCACGTGCATTCGTCGTATATAGCTTATTGATGGTAGGAGAGGCTCTAAAAATGACGTCATTTGTAAATCATGCAATTCTTAAAAATATTCTAGCATGTATAACTAGATTCTACGTACTTCCATACATGACTGATGGATGGTAGAGGAGCCTCCATAAATGACTTATGTAAGAAGACATTTGATGAATTGAGGATGAGTTGGGACAGAGTGAATGCTGAGCCTTAGCGTCTCTGTGATCGTGATACTTGGTGTATGTGAGTGATGATGAACTAGAGTTCGGGACGATGCGAGAAATGAAGTAGCTGAGAGTTACACGTTGACGTTAGTAATTACAATTTACTTGGGACCTTATTTACACGCACATAACTTTGATGTTATTCGTTTGGATCTCTTTTTCTTTCTGATCTACCACACAGTAAGCCAGTTTCTTGAGAAAGAGGAGTCAGGCAGATTTGGGAATGTTAGAATGTGGCTTAGGTAGCAACGTATCTGATTAGAAGTTTGGAGACATGCTTATCATATTTGTGTTAAGATGTTGCTAATGCTAAGGGATAGGGAAGGTGATTTTAGCGGAGCTCAAAATTCACATCATTATAGATACATACATTAAATAAATATTTAATAATATTTTACTTAATGCTAACTTTTCTGAAACTTCTGTTTTACACAGAACAACTTCATTTGTGAATGGTGCAATTTATAAAAATTTTGCAGCTATATTCAACTACATGCTACGCACATTCGTATATGTCTTATTGATTAGAGGGGAGCTTCCATAAATCTTTTATCTTCTTTTAGCGTAACATAAATTGCCTTGCGCCTTTGTCGAAGCTCAGCATCTACTTCGGGCCAACCTCCGATCGACCAACCAATGTCAGTGGTGTTTACGCGCAATAAACGAAAAAATTATATCAGATGCGTGTGGTGTGCTGATCAGCTTTATCTTGATAAAAGGGGCCAAGCAGCATAATAGCCCTAATCCCATATATGTATATATATATGTATGTATGTATTGAGTATTGTGTTTGAGGCCTAGGCCTATACACACTCGGTACAATTTACTGTTACAGCTTACCACCGAGATACACTTTTAAAAGTGCACTCATCGGGTTCGCTGAATAAAATTGTCTATATACTATATTATACTGACTTACTTGGGAAGTCATACCTATTGATAAAGGTATTTGTTATTAACCGCTCTGTTGGAAGTACGAGATTTAGCTTCAGCCAAGGAGACACTGAAAACTGTTTGATGGCCGTGAAAATCAGAGTATCCTAATTACCAGGCCAGTACCAATCGACCAGGCAAGGAAGACTCTGTTCCCCTTCACCATTAAGTATAGAGAATACAATCCAATGAGACGACCTCGACGTTGGCCCTGTTTTACTAGAGGGAGAATATAATACAGGGGAATCAAACCGGCATACCATGACGTCGAGTATTTGGCCGACATTTCAATATGCCATTAAGGTCCAGCTCCGTAGAAAGATACCGAGTCGGAATCGGATCTGCCACGGATAACTGTGAAACCACTCATCATCGAGCATGACCGGCCGGGCCAGCCCCCACTGTATTTTCCTTCCTCTGTAACAGGCGGCTGCATAGAGAGACAGTAGAAAATATACATACATACATACATACATACATACATACATACATACATACATACATACATACATACATATGTACATGTCTCCACACCCCACATCTATATACATGTTACTATATACCCCCCACCCTCCCAATATGGCTAGCTATACAAGTGTATTTACACATGCTATGCACGCACCAAACTTGTATATATCACACCATCTATGCATCTATATACACGACATACAGATATGATTACACGCCGCCCACGTGGGGAGCTCGTCCTGCTCGTCACGCTTGTCAAGCTCGTCGAGCTCGTCTAGCTGGTCCTGTAATTCCATATAGGAATTGCAATGAGAACTTTCATCAACCACTGCGTGGAATAATGAAAATATGAAATGAATGATGGAAAAGTATGAGAGCGAAATAATTAAGCTGCTTCCCCTTCCATTCTATTATCAGTTCTGGTTCTTTATTTTCCATCCTCACACTGAGGCTAGTATTTAGTATAGTAGAGATCAATGGTATAGTGATCGAATGTAAAACAAAGACATATACAGTATTGTACTGTGTGGAGTGTGTGTGTGTGTTTGTGTGGAGTGTACGTTTTATTGAGGTCAAAGCAATAAAACTATTATCCTGTCCGCTCCTCTTCTGCTCGAGGAGTTAATGTGAGAAGTTGTCACTGTGGTAAAAGATAGGATGGATGATTTTAGTGAGCAACCAAAAATCACTGACTGCGACAAATAATATTTTAGAATATTCTAAGCAATGCTAAAGAATGTTTTGTCGAAGCCTGTTGGTTGTATGTTGTATTTAATGTGAGTAATACCCTTTATATTAGTTATGTACTATATATATTTGTAATGGTATGTGTGTAACATATAGTATATATATAGGTAATAATACCCTCCTTGGGAAGGCGACTTTGATTGAGAAATTGTAGGGTGTTGAAGGTCGAAGGCGCCTCTCCACAACGATTCGTTAGTTAATAGAAGGTTTGGTATAAGAATGGGTTAAATCTCCATGTAATCAGTCAGTAGATGATTATTAGGCTGTATGGTGAGCGGGAGATGGTCCATTGGTGGTTGTAGGGGAATCACAGTAGGTGGATTTGCAGGATTATTAGGTAGGTACGCATCCTCCTGGTCAGCAGGTGAGTAGATGGTCCAACTGCGGAAAATGATGCATCCAAGAAAAGCATAGATGCAGAGGAAGAACGATCCAATTGTAAGGGCAATCCATTTGATAGGAATCCAGGTCGGTCTTGAGGTCACTTCTAGAACAGAGTCCAAAGAAGCGGTGTCTCCAGAATCCATTGTACAGATATTAGTGTGGTAAGGAGATCCTCTGTGGCATCGTATGTCGTTGTTTGATTGTTGAAATGTCGGTGGCCAATGGTGAATGCTGCTCTCAACGGTAAGGTGAAGACTAAATTTGGGCAGGGCCGAGGTTGATTGTTGTCCTTGGTAATGTTGAGTGTGGCGCAGTAGACATAGAATTTCTCTGTGTAGACTTTCACTTGGAGAAGAGTCGGGTCAACTTCGTCAGTACGGTTATAGCAGACAGCATACAGATAAGCCAGGCGGTTAGCATAAAATTCCAGCCGTGGTTGACAGGAAAGATGTTGAAGAGAGATCAGATTGCGTCCATGCATAGTGTCCATACGTGTAGGATAGACACAATTTTTGGAGGTGTCCAAAATTGCATGCAGCGGGCCAGTGTATTTAATATTGCATTGTTTGGTTGAATTAGTTACCCATCCAAGTGTGAAAGAATCCGCGGCGAGTAATACCAGGTGTGGGTTAATTACTGGAATCGTGAATTGTAGATAGATAGTGTCCAAGTCCTTGTAAGAAGTGCAATAGTTAAAGATCGCATGTTCGCGGGGAAACATTTGATGTGGAAGTTCCAAATGGAATTAATCAAATAGTTTTCCAGTGCTTTGTCCATGAGCCTAGGAATTACTGAGTGTGTGTAGAACATCAGTGTAGTTCCACTTGTGGTTGATAACAGCAGAGATGTCAAGTCCAAGTTTGAGTAGGTTTGGGGTTGCTGAGGATTCATGCAAAGGAAGAAGTTCCTTTTGAAGCTGTCGCATTTTAAACATGAATACTTGTCCATTTTTGGTAACTTTGTTGACAACGGAGGTCCGTTCTCTGAATCGAATATCTATGGTTGGCTCATAGGGTGTGATCAGATTGTAAGTTGTCATGGCGTAGAATGCCATGTCAATACCAGGGCTAGTTTGTACAGACATAAAGGTTTGGGTAAGTTTGTTGCGAATTATGTCATCAGGTGTGTACAGGGATTGAGAGTAGGGGTCAACTGTGGGGTTAGGTGTATTGTTGACTCTAGTAGACGGGCAGATGGCTTGTAGAGGCTGAAAGAATATTCAATCATAGTTTTGTAGACATCAAGTATGTAATTCATTCATCTGGGCCTCATCATCTTCGTCATTGACATCATAGACGAGAAGACTGCAAGGAGGTATAATCTCGATCTTGATGTTAAGTTCGTTGTAACCAATGCTTACATTGAGATCCGTAGGGGTCCAAAGTACAGGGGATGTTTCGTCCATCTGGTATGTACTACCAACACAGATTGAAGAGACAAATGTCAGTGAGGTGAGGACTCTTGCCAATTGTCTAGCAATAGTAGGACTGTCAGTGTGTGCATAGGGGTGATGCATGTGGGGGGTGGATGACCGAAATTTTCGAATCTTTCCCACTGATTGATAGATATGCGATGGTTTGACATTAACTTCAGTGTAGTTAGCATATCTAGCTCCAGCATCATTGGTTATCGGAGTGGTGTCCATCAAGTCAATATTTTCATCGTGGATGAGC
The DNA here is from genome assembly GCA_949802685.1 of Dicyrtomina minuta. NCBI lineage: Eukaryota > Metazoa > Arthropoda > Collembola > Symphypleona > Dicyrtomidae > Dicyrtomina > Dicyrtomina minuta. Next base: position 52,179,152 of record OX461809.1, read on the forward strand.
CGTTTAGTGGGCATTGCAGCATAGGTTTGTGCTAGTTAAGCCTGATGGATTTTTCCCCCCTGATTCATGGAAGTCATCCCAAGTAAGAACAAAAGCTTCTTCATCCTGGGTCCAGTCAGGGGTTTGGTAAAAATGTCAGCGGCTAAGTCTTCAGTGCGGCGGTGCTGAATGACGAGCTGATTTGTTTCAATAAGGTCTTTGATCTAAAAGATTCTGGTGTCAACGTGCTTAGTACGATCATGGTGATTGTCTAGACTGTAAATGAGCTTCCACCTAGACTCCGAGTCTGTGAACTGCCAGATAGTATCAGTCCATTTACGTAATCCCATGTCAGCGAGAAGATTATGTGACCAGATAGCTGTCTTGGCCATATTGTTAATTCCATAAACTTCTGCAATAGTAGTTGAGTGAGCAACAAGGTTTTCTTGCCTGCTAGTCCAACTCCAAGCAGTTCCATTCAAGAGAACGCAATTACCCATGATGCTACGGGCTCTAGGGGCACCCATTGCAAAGTTGTCATCAGATTGGACTTCCATGCTAAGGTTGAATTTCCCATAGTCGTTCCTATAGTAGCGGAGACATTGGTCCTTCGTTGAGATGAGGTAGCGAGCTACACGGAGAGCTGCTTCATAGTGGCCTGCATCCCATTTAGCAAAGTATTGAGTCAGTTTTTGTACTGCTTGAGAGATATCTGGTCTAGATATTCTCGATATGAAGAGTAAGGATCCAACAAGGCTTTGGTAGATAAAGTCATCTCGTTTTGTCCATTCACCTTCTCGTTCACCGTCGAAGTCTTTGCGCATCAGGGTTTTTTCTGATTTGCATCCTTTGAGGTTGAATTTGATTTCGAGTTCCTCTATCTTAGTGTGTTGACTAATTTGGATGTAGTCAGCGGTCCGCTTTAAATCCATTCTAAAAAAATGGGTAATGTCATTGGTCTCAGTAATTTTTAAACGATCCTTGAGGGCCTGGGTAAGGTCATCCAGGTCTTTTTGATGTGTGGACGTGGCTAGACTGTCGTCTACGCACCAGCAAATGTAAGTCTTGTGGTCGATTCGAGCTTTGTCCTTGTAACACTTAATGTAAAGGCATTTTTTATAGTCGCTTTGCCTATAGCCGATGGAGTCCATGAACTGTTTGACTTTCTTGTAGAAGTTACGGGGACTTTGACACAGTCCGTAGAGGGATTTGTTGAGAAGACACACCAGGTCAGTTTCTTGATGGTAACCTTGTGGCTGGTGCATATAAACCTCTTCTTCAAGTTCAGCGTATAAAAAGGCAGTTTTTACATCAAATTGGCGTATGTATTTGTTGTTGAAACCTGCGTTGGCAAGCAGGAGTCTGAAAACTTTATATCTAAGGGTCAGGGCAAAGGTTTGCTTATAGTCGACGCCGGGGGTTTGAAAGTTTCCACGAGCAACGAGTCTTGCTTTAAATCGGTCTTTGGCTATTTTGTGTCCATAAATCCACATAGAGGGTATGATTTGTCGATTCTCTGGTTTCTTGACGAGAGTCTATGTCTCGTTGGCAAGCAGAGAGTTGTACTCAGAGTCCATAGCTTCCCTCCAGTAGTGGCGGTCAGGGGTCTTCATGGCTTGAGTATAATTTTGTGGAATTAGGACAGGTCTTTTGTGAGTCCGATCTTGGTCATCAAGGCGGTCATAGAGAGTGTTTGCAAGTAGGGCTTTGACTTTTTCTTGTGGTATTGCGTGTGCAGACATAACATAATCAGAAAATTTTGTTGGTAAATTAACTGTACGTCCCACGCGTGTAACAACTCTTCAAAGTTGTTCACTTTGGAGCAGATCATTGACGGGTATCGGTGGATCTTCACTCATGACTACATCACCTTGTGTAACATAAACGTCTGGGTTTGCATCTGCTGGGGTTTCTTCTTGGTTTGGAACCCATAGGGTACCAACGTCTGTGGGTGTAAGAGTAGTGCGAGCGGAACCTGGAGTAGTAGTGTCTATGGTTCTGTCCAAAGTGGTCTCAGCTTCTTCGTCATCATCATTATCGGAGTGTTCAAATAAGGAAGTATCGTTAGTGGTAGTGTCTTCTTTCTGGCGAAGTCTTTCTTGAACCAGGGTAATGGAATTTCTAGCGGGTGAGTCCGTAGTGGGAGTTCCAGTTTTGATAATAATGGGCTGAGTTATTGGTCGTTTTGGTGTCCAGTGATCCCGAGTTGAAACTGGAGTGTTAGATTCTTTAGGGGCCACGGATGGAGAATTGGGTTGGGGTTTCCTTGGAGCAATTGAAGATTGATTTCCCATGGGGATTGGTATAGGTAGTGCCGTTTGTGGTGATCTCTGTGTTGGCTGCTGAAAGGGTACCAATTCATTTCCAGTTGTAGTAGGGGTAGTACGTGGAGTAACGGGCAGGTATGTTGACAGGATATGTCAAAGAGGGCGATGAGTAATCATCTTCATTTAGAGAATTCTGACTAGTGATTAAGTCACCAGCGTTGTTCCTTGGATTAGTTACATAAAGGCGAAGGTCTTCAATCCGGTCTCTACCATAAGTATGGGCATCAAAGAATTGGTCATTTCTGAATAGGTGTGACGGTGGGGGTTGTATTGGTATTCTGGAGTCAAAGAAATCCACATGGCGTGACCAAAAGTGTGACTTGGTCTTGGGATCATATAGTCTGACTTCCAGGCTGTGCTCTTTGTAACCAACAGAGAGGCCTTTTCTTGTCTTGCCTTCCCACCAGTTACGTTAATTTACTATTTTGGCGGAGGCTGGGCAGCCGAAAATGTGTAGGTTGGACAATATGGTCGGTTTCTTACACATCATAGTGAAAGGGGTTGTCTTTCGGTTGCCATGGCATACTCGATTATGAAGGTAAACTGCGGTGTCGACAGCATCTTCCCAAAATCTAGCTTGTAGATTGGCTTCGAGTAGAAGTGAGACTGCGGTTTCACGGATTGTTCGAACGTCTCGTTCTAGTTTGCCATTTGATTGAGGGCAGTTCGGAGGAGTACATAGGAAACAAATGCCACTGGTCTTGCACAATTGTTGAAGAATGGCATTCTCAAACTCTCCGCCGAAATCAGATTTGAAATATTTAACCTTTTTCCTACTGTTATTTTCTATCCAAGCGCAGAATTCTTGAATGCCAGGAAGAATGGTCGTCGCTTCCTTGTCCGAGTGAAAGGAGACCTTCCGGTAGTCAGAGTGATCGTCCTTTAGAAGTAAGAAATAGCAGTTTCGGTTGATTGAGGGAAATTTATCATGCACCAGGTCAGCGTGGATACACTCGCTTGTTTCGTAGGTCTCTTTAGAGGTCTGGCTATGGAAAGGCTTCCTTGTGGCCTTGCATATGATACAATCCTTGACATCTTCTAGAACGTTCCCATTTTCGAGTGTAGCTGCACCTGTTCGCAGGGTATTCCGCAGGTAGCGGTAGTTGATGTGTCCGAGTTTTTCATGCCATCTCTGGACACGTCCGAGTGATAAGCCACGGGTCATCATGGCTACGGGTAATTGTTTGATAGGCTTGAATAGCATAACTAGTTGTCCAGAGCCGCCGGGCCCGATGGTTTTCATGCCTTTGAGTAGCAGTGTTTTTTCCATGGTTGCGGGATTGAGGCGATAGAATTCAATCTTTTTTTTGTCACCTATATATTTAATATTCCCTTTGTTGACCATTTTAGTAACGAAAAAAAGATTTGCTGCATTTTTTTAGATACCAAACATCTTGGAGTTCAAAAGGGTCCCATCATGTTCCATTAAAGGCAGAGACGACTACAGAGCCGTAGCCTTCCGCATAGATAATGGAGTTGTCTGCTATCCGGATTCCTCTGGGTCCTGTTGAAAAGGGTTTGTATGAGGAAAACCATTCCTTGCGACCGCATAAGTGGATATTAGCGCCAGTATCGCAGGGCCAGATTAAGTTGTCTCTGACTGCTGTATAAGCATGTAGTTCTAAGTGATTGATCGGTTCTATCCCCCAGTCTTTAGGCAAGGAGGATGGTGTGTCATTGGTGACAGGGTGAAAATGATCAGTGTCCGGTTGTTGCGTTGTAGGCCGGATATAGTTTACACTTGGAATGAACAAAGCTATGTGAACTCGGTGCAAGTGTGTAAACAGTGTAATGGAATCAGGATGGAATGAGAGATGGTCTATGCTTACGGTGCGTGGTGGCTGTCTTCCTCTAAAATATTCAGGGGAACATACATCAGGTCCTGGACAGACGTTTGGTACGAAATCATATTGTGGACATATTTCGCAGAGCATTAAAGGGTTTATGAGTCCTTCGTCATCGCTATCGCCCCTCCTTGTTTCTGGAGGTGGTAGGGCTTCTGGATCATACGGTTCCTCAGTGTCAGCCGGTAGGTCCCTTTGAGGGCGTGTCTCCGAGACGGTGTTAGCATGTGCTTCTTTGTCAGCTTCGGCTTGTAGTGCCTGTTCCAGGTGGTATTCAGCGATCCATTGCTGTATCTTGTCGTTTTGTTGGTCAATGTATTGTGTCCGTTTTCCCGTGGAAGATCAAGTGGTAAAGACGCAGCTCCATACAATGTGGCCGTTCTTGCCACAATGTCCACAGAGAGATTCTAGGGTTGTATTGGCAATGGAGTCTGCTTGTATTTTGTCCAGAATGTATTTGCCGAGAGGGTATTTGGCGTATTCCTTCTGTCGTCTTGCGTCCTGTGTAGATTGATGGAGCACTGGAGTGTCAGCAAAGATCTGTTTAAGTTGTACTCTACGTTCCTCAATTGTTGAGTCACTGTTGAGTTCTACCAATTCAATGGGGGGTAGAGTGAAATCACGAGATTTTGTGTTGTAATAGATATTCGGTCGCTTAAGAAGTCTTTGTTGTTTCCGAGGAGTCAAGTGTTCCACTTAAGTCATATGGTACCCTTTAAGGTGAACTCCTGTCCTGGGGCCTATGGGTCTTTGTGTTGTTTCCTTAGATTTCCTTTCCCATGAGGATTGTCTGTCTCTGCGGAGCCTCGAGGTAATTAACTCTTTGCGAAAAATTTCTTGAGACATATGGAAATCATAGACTTGGTCAGCGATAAGAGAGTCATGTCCGTATTCATAAGCTAGTGCAGTCTGGGTGATGTGCACATCAATCAGCTCGTGTGTAGACAAGTCTCTGAAGTTGAAGGTGTCTGCCGGTTCATTGCCATCTAGATGCATGGTGAGAACTGGGATTTTCTCCTCTTGTGTCGGGGTTAGTGTGTCCGACTGAGCGTAGTGGCTCATTTTTTCTACCAGCTGTGGTATTTTTGAGGGATCATTTTTGTAAATTGTGAGTGTGTCCCTTGCGATTTGTAGTATCTCGTCGAGTCCTTGTGTGGGGACTATATGATCTCCAGCCATCATTCTGACTTCATAGCCAGGGCCTTCCTTGATTAAGGTTTAGAGATTTTCATACATTTTGATGCGTTTTTTCAACTGTTGAATCGCATCCAGGCCATCAGAGGGCGTTTCTGGAGCCAGTCGAAAATATGCGCGCCTTCCTTTTTCTTTGCCCAAGGTTTTTAAATTATCCTCCACTTGCTGCCTAAAGGCTTCTTTGCTAGTATCGCCAGATAATTTCATGAAGGTTAGTTTGCCTTTTGGGGTTTTAGACTTGTGGTCCCTTGTTGGGTTTTGTAGGCGTAATCTTTACGGTTTCGGTTTCCACTGCCATTGTTTCGAGTTTTGTATTGTTTGTTGTCGTCTCGATTGTTGCGGTTTTGCTTGTTGCGGTTTTGCTTGTTGCGGTTTCGCTTGTTGCGGTTTCACTTGTTGATTCTTTTATGGGGAGAAATTCAGGGTTTAGTGAGTTTTGATTGTGAGTTTCCACTTGTGAGCTTAGTTTGTTAGCATGCTTTTGATTCACTGCTATTGTATTTTCTACTTCTTTATCATGATCCGTTTTCGGATCAGGAGGGAGATCGGGAGTGGTGTGTCCAGCTTGGTCACTGGTGCCCTTATCGTTCTCGTCAGGATCAATTGTGTCTTGGGGTTGTAGTACCGGAACAGGGTGGAATTTCTTAGATTTGACAAACATAATTCCAGTTTCTGCTGAATATATACTTACTGTTTGATTGTCATGAACTTGGGTTTGTTTGTCCATTTTGTTTGTATTTGGGCCTTCTGAGTTTGGCTTTTCTACTCCTGTATCATGATTCGTGTCCAAATCAGGAGGTAGATCAGAAGTGGAGTGGCCTGTAAGGTCACTTTTACCATTGTGGTCTTCAGTTTGTAGTACTGGTACAGGGTTGATTGGTGCCTGTTGTATTGTCATTTTGGCGGCGAGATTGTGCACGACCTCGACCGCGACCTCTTCCTCTTGAACCAAAACCATGTCCTCGTAAGGGGGATTGCTGGGCGAAGGGTCTGGGTTTAGAAATTTCTTTGGCTTTTGGGTGGCCACTGCGTTTGAAATGTCGAGAGGACGGTGATCAGCCGTCTTTTGTGACTGGATGACAATCGGAGTCTTGTCAATTGAAGTGATGACTGGTGTAATGAGTCCTATGTGAGGGCAACTTGTAGTTATTTTGTTGTGGACTGCAATTAGTTCCTGTGTGATTTGATGCTAATCATCATTTTGGGTCGTTGAAGTTGCATTGTGACTTGCCATTAGAGGGTGAAGTCGGCTTTGGCAATCCTGGAGATGTGCCTGTAGAACGACCATTTCTCGAAGGATTTCAGTGAGACATTCTATTTCCGGATCCTTTTTGAAATTTGCCATGTCAGGGTAGGTCCCTTGTTAGTTTGACTGGTAGAGATCCGCTTCAAGAAGATTGTTTTGTAGTCTGGGGTTGTTCCTTTGTTAGTTCTGGACGCGACGGCAGCAATTATTGTATGGATAAATCTCTGTGTCTGTTGGGCTGGTTCCTTGTGAGAATACAGATAATAACTTCTCTGTGAGAAATTTATTATTGTATTTTTGAGTCGTCGTCCAATTGGAATTCTGTACTTAATAACTCCTCTGTGAGAAAATTATTAACAGGAATGTAGAGGTGTGTCCCTTGTGAGTGTAAATGTCAGTCGCAAATCTCTGTGAGAAATTACGATGACTTGAGGGTATGGTGTTCTCAAAAATATGACTGAAAATAAAACCTCTGTGACGAATTTATAATCGTCATGCGGGTGTGGGTTCCCTTATGAGTGCTGCAAAAAAATGTCAGTCGCAAAACCTCTGTGAGGAATTTACGATGACTTGAGGGTATTAGTGCCCTTAAAAATATGACTGAAAATAAAACGTCTGTGAGGAATTTATAATCGTCATGCGGGTGTAGGTACCCTTGTGAGTGCTGCACAAAAATGTCAGTGGCAAAACCTCTGTGAGGAATTTACGATGACTTGAGGGTATTGGTGCCCTCAAAAATATGACTGAAAATAAAATTTCTGTGAGAAATTCATAATCGTCAAGTAGGAGTAGGTTCCCTTGTGAGTTGCAATGTCAGTCGCAAATCTCTGTGAGAAATTACAATGACTTGAGGGTATGGTGCCCTCCTTAATATGACTGAAAATAAAATCTCTGTGAGAAATTTATAATCGTCATTTGGTGTAGGTTCCCTTGTGAGTTGTGATGGGTCTCTCCTTAAGTCCGGTTTGTAGGATAAATATAAATCTCTGTAAGAAATTTACAATTATATGTCCTCTATTGTTTTGTAAAAAAAATGATCTATTCTGTGAAAAAAATCAAATTTATTATAGCTTTGGTGCTATTTGTGAGGAAGGTTCGGATTGGAAATATTTAAAACAAAATGTGCTTAATTCTCAAAATCTCCTCTGGGTGTTGTACTGATTTAAGTGCCTGGCCAGGACTTATGGGGGAAAATCAGTAGTTTTAATCCAGTTTGGAGATTCAATTGTGGTCCGGGTCCTCGGTTTTGTCGGTTTTGGAGCATTCCACGGTTTTACATTGTCAGGGTAAAGCTAAGTGCTGTAACTTGCAATTCCATATAGGAATTGCAATGAGAACTTTTATCAACCACTGCGTGGAATAATGAAAATATGAAATAAATGATGGAAAAGTATGAGAGCGAAATAATTAAGCTGCTTTCCCTTCCATTCTATTATCAGTTCTGGTTCTTTATTTTCCATCCTCACACTGAGGCTAGTATTTAGTATTGTAGAGATCAATGGTATAGTGATCAAATGTAAAACAAAGACATATACAGTTTTGTACTGTGTGTGGAGTGTGTGTGTGTGTTTGTGTGGAGTGTACGTTTTATTGAGGTCAAAGCAATAAAACTATTATCCTGTCCGCTCCTCTTCTGCTCGAGGAGTTAATGTGAGAAGTTGTCACTGTGGTGAAAGATAGGATGGGTGATTTTAATGAGCAACTAAAAATCACTGACTGCGACAAATAATATTTTAGAATATTCTAAGCAATGCTAAAGAATGTTTTGTCGAAGCCTGTTGGTTGTATTTTGTATTTAATGTGAGTAATACCCTTTATATTAGTTATGTACTATATATATTTGTAATGGTATGTGTGTAACATATAGTAAACCAGGGCGAAAATGTGAATAATGAAAAGAAAGCAATTTATGACCCTTGCATTCCTTACTTCAAACAGAAATTGGGTCTTGATGAAATCAAAGTAATAGGGCTGTACATCGGTGCGCGCGGAACAATCACAACATTTTTTCAGAATTTTATGAAAAGCCATTGTCTACCGTCAACATTAATTGAAGATATAGTGATTTCTGTACTTAAGAAATCTGCGCAAATATGCATTCATCATTTGTATTCTAGTGCGCTTACTGATTCACATTAAATTATTTTATGATTTTATTATTTAAAAAGCGTAATTCATATTTAGCAAAAGTTGTTCTGTATACTGAGTCCAATGGGCTATCCTTGTTGAAGGACAGTGTCAAGTTTATTTATTTAATAAAGTTGTCTTTCTCTCTATATAGGTAATAATAGGTCTCGCTTGTCCTTCTTATTCAAAAGTTCGCGCTCGAAATCGGCGACCTCGTCGTATGCTTTAACATTAGGGGCGAATAAGGAAATAACTTCACTACTCATGTGGAAGAGCCAACGAATAATAAACAGAAAGGTGCTGTTAGTGGATACAGGCCAGCATTAGACTGGTTACAAAAAGGTTTGTTTTTGGATAACAAAGAAATTGCACTACCAAATGTCTCTGCAAAATAAATTATTTGTTTGAAATGTATAACTACAAAGCGCCTGAAAACCGTTAGAAGGTCTCTGCAAAATAAATTATTTCCCGCTGACGGTTAGATGGATACCTCTTTGATTTAGATGCACCTTGCTGATCGAAAAACATTAAATCGTACGTTTTGTTGTTTCACTTCAAACATTCGCTTTTGATTTTCTCGAGCAACAACCGTGCACGATTCGGGGTGTGCGACTTGTAACAGGGATTTTAAATTAGACGATTAGCTGCCAGTTAGTTCAAACTGGAATTTTTTACACTTTTACTTATTTGTTGTTCTGGAATATTCAAAATAGTCGTAAATTAAGCTTGATTTTGATTTCTCTATTTTAGCAAAATTTTTAAAATTTGTAAGTTATTCTTGCTTTAAGAACACAGTACCATAAAACTTTAATGGCAGCATAATGAAAAATAGATTACGTGGCAGTTAGATGATGTGGCAGTCTAAATAAGGAAACTGCTATTTAATCATTTTTTTTACACAATTTTGAAGTTTACAATTGGATGAAAAGAATGTAAAATTATTGCAGAAAATCTTTAGTGATAGTTATTTAATTAATATTTATCACACAATAATAGTTAAATATAAAATAATCTGAATGCCCATAGGGGCGTCAAATGGCTTGTATTTGTTTTAGTCCCCACGCTTAGGCAACTGTACGTTGATTTTAACCACTTTTTAGGGCGAGTGGAAACGCAATCATGCAATTCATTACCAAATAAATACGTGTTTGCAAGTATATTTCTTAAGAAAACGTAAGCATGAGCACGTTGATTTCTTCCAGTCAGTAAAATTAAAAGTTACGGTGTAGTAAGTAAATCTATTATAAAGCTTCCAGTGTCGATGGCCGACGTTTTAATTGCTTCTTAACTTATGAGAGAGAAAAACTTTATTAAGTCACTGTTGCACAATTGCAATAGCTATACAGCTCAGTATACATACTATCAGTTTCTTAATTGACATGAATAAATTTTTAAATAATTACCGGTGCTAGTTTACTTCTCTGAACTGTATTAGTACCTGTATTACCTCCTGCAGCCATGTTATCGTTGGCATTTGCTTACCTTGACTGAGGATTAATGCCAAGGAACATTATAAAATGATAACATTATCTACGCTATCAATATGAGAAATTTAAATTAACTTATATCAACTTAAATGCAATAATAATAATATGGGAAGTATGCAAAACACCAGATTTCAGTCACAAATTTGTTTTTTTTTTACTTAAACTGCTAGAAAAGCCTAAACTAACCACCACCGTAAACGTATGCAGTAAAAATAGGAGAGTAAAATACTACCACGCTCCAAAACTGCCCAACTTTTTTATGCCGTTCTAAATCCATACAAGGAAAGTAACATAAATCGCGCCATTAGTTATATATAGTGGTCAGGTATTCAAATTAGGACACGTAATGCTAAAGATACCCATTTCCTCAATGTTTAAAGAAATTACACTGCCTTCGGATTCCGATTCCGAATTAGCAACAAAAAATTTAGATTAATTCAGGGTTAGAATAAGCTTAAGCTTGCCATCCCTGATTCCAGCTCACACAGCAGATTTTATGGAGTGTTTTCTAAAACGAATGGCGGTTTTAATCAAAATAATTTTGAGGTCATAGCTATAGCTTTGAGTTAACCGGATTCAACTAATCATTACCGTTCAAATTGTACATCACTTGTAAAAATTTGTCAAGAAATTCAAAAGTTTGATAAATTGTATTATGTATACTGCATAGTTCGGTTGTAAGGGACCCTGAGGGACCGACATTTTTGGTCCAATTTAATCGAAATACCGTGTGGCTATTTAAGTGATTCAAGGGATTTCCCGAGTTAGCGATCGTTATGTAAAATGCATTTTATTTAAAGTCAAAACAATGTCAAGTGTAAGATATTTACAATTTTGTTCAAGAAGTATAATATATAAAAAAATATATGGGTGTATAGTATAGTTTTTAAGTTGCATCGTCATCTTCTTCCACCTGTTTGGTATGTATTAACATTTTTGTCTAGTTTATTAATTCCAATAAGCATTACAAGTAATATGCCAGTAGCCTTGCTACTGTCAGCCTGTGGAGCTGGTTGTCATAGTCATAGTCAATACAGAGATTCTTTTCTGGCTCTGAGTTAAGATTTTAAACAAAGTGAAAGTAAAAAGAGGTGGTAAATCTGTTCCCGCCAGAGAAAGGAGTCATTTCGGTGAGTCGGAGTTACCCAAGTATCAAAATTTGAGTAACGCTCTGACTCAACCATTGAGCAGCACTGCGTATGACAATCACAGATAGAAGTGCTTCTCACATGCTTGCCGCCCTTCGGGAGTCCGAGAGTTAAGTTAATTTGGAACGGAAACTAATCTTTTTTACTTAACTCATGAAACAGTGATTCTGACTAGTGAGCGCAGGAGTCACAGGTTAAGTCAGTTACGGAAAACAGAACCTATCTAATACAAAAAATCAACAGTGACGATGCCTAACACTGTTTCACCTTGAGGTTTTATAATTAAGGGCAATAAGTAACAAAAAAAGCTATTTGATCTATATGATTGATTTATTTATTTGATTGATCTATTGATCTTAAATGACTTACTTATTTTTTAAGAAAATGTAAACTAGATAGTGAGTGATCCAGGGGTCAAATACAGTAGTACTCTACATTGTCGGCTGTTTTTCTTACATTATCTCGTACAAATGCATAAAAGGCGTCAGAGAAAACAATCTCTTACACCCGATTATCCCTTATGTTGGCTCCCTTAAATCCGTAAAATTTTAACATTGTGAACATAGCTGGCGAACCAAATATTTCCAATTCGTCTCTTGCAGCCGTTTTCCCTTAAATCAGGGTCCTATACGACAGGATTTCACTGCATATGTAATATTATGTGTGTACCAATAATAGCAATTATAAATAACATACAATATATATCAAGTATATGAACTTTGCCGGGCAACTGTAGGCAAATGGCGTAATTTCAGTAATTTGCGGATGAAATGTTATGGAGTTGTATTACTCATGGGTGGTTCTATCAATTGTAGACACTTGTTTTTGAATCGTAGCGTAACACTCGTTGCGGTTCCTTTGTTAGCCTGCAAACAAGGTTTCAGTGAAACACCAATTTGGTATCTACATATAATATTTATTAACATGAATATCGCTTTCAACACGCACCTAATGTATTGTAAAAACGTGTGCTGAGTGCTGAGCAAAGTAGTAAAACAAAGCAAAGAAGTAATAAAATAGTTCTAACGAACATTAAATATGTTGTAGTAAACTTTCACACGCAAAAATTATTATACTGTAATGTTAATCCTACATGACTAACACCATTTCGGCTAAATGTACCAAATTCTTATAAAATACTTAAATATAAAATTGTTATATAAAAGGCCAAAATGTTTAAAATAAGTTTTTAAATCCTATACAAGAATATTGTAATTGTAAAAAAACAACGCAATAGATTGTAATATAGGTAAATATGTATAACTTATTATACTATATGTATATTATTTTAAATATAACGAGGTAATAAAGCTATGCCCAGGGATGTTAAGCTTAAAACAAAAGATTCGGATTCAGATTTAGCTTTTACTTTCTTTAAATATTCAGATTCAGATTTAGCTAGCATGTAAGTCGAAGTCGAAATTAAAAGCTCGTATATGGAATCAGCTTAGCTGAAAAAAACAAACAAAAAATTAAGATTAATTTAGATTTGGATGAGATAAAAATTCAGACTAGGATTAAGCTAAACCAAAAAAAAACATGAAATTCAGATTTGCCAAAATTAATGCAAACAAATTCGGCTGCTAATATTGCTATAAGTTTAATTTTTAAAATATAATTAAAAAGTGCAACTGCGTTTATTGATATTGATTACATTTGTGATTCAAAAGATCGAATTAATAAGCCAAAGAAATTCGACTTAAGGATTTAGATAACAGATTCAGTACCAAGCGGATTTGGACTTGGATTCAGCTTAATTAACATTTTCTTTTGGATTTGTATTTGGACTCAGCTTGTCAAGAAATTCAGCATTTCTCAGCTTTCAGGTTCGTATCAAGCTTTTTATCAGCATCCCTGGCTATGCCGCCGTCGTAAATTAAAGGCGTAAAACTAGACATAAATCTCATTCTTATGGTGTGACCTATACTGCAAAGAAAAGAATCGACAGCTATTATTGTTTTACGGGCTGTAGGACATATTACCCCTGGACATTATTCCCTCGGACCTTTTCCCCCCTGACGCTTTTCCCCCTGGACCTTTTCCCCACGCATATTTTTCCTCCAAGCAGTAACCCCGAACATTTTCCCCCCAAACCCTTATTTAAGACACTGAAATGCTCATTATATAAAGTTATGAATTGTGAAGTGTTTAATGCTTATGATTTAAAAATAGAGTAATTAAAGAATGAACAAAAATTAAAAAATACCGCTTTTCTGAGGATACTTGTCTTTACAACGTTATAATATATATCAGTATCTTAAATAAGGGCTTGGGGGGAAAAATGTCTTTGGTTACAGCTTGGGAGGAAAATGTCCCGGAGAAAAATGTCCGGGGGAAAAGGTTTAGGGGGGAAAAGGTTCAGGGGGACAATTTCCAGGGGGAATATGTGAATATGCCAGTTTCACTGTACTTACTTATGCATAATATATATATTTAAGTTGCTTTTGCACTTTTACATGCGACTTTTGGATTCAGCATATGAATTTGATGCTGGGAGAAAAATATTCTCGGTACGATTTTGGAGGAAAATGTCAGGGGGTAGGGGGGGGGGGGCGAAGTCCGTATGCCCAATAGCTTAGAATAAAAAGTACGAAGTTCCTATTAGTTATTAGAATCTTGTGACAGCGACAGCTTATGTCACCTTGAATTCTATTCAAATTATTTCCTCATTATTCATTTATTCGAGTAGAATTGCTGAGAAAGCATCAATTTTACCAAATTACAGCTACATTGGAAAGAAGTCAAGACTGAAATCCTATTGGCACAAAGTGTCCATATGTCCTGACGAATAATAGTATCAGTCCAAAAAACGTATGGAATTTTCTTCATTTGTACTTGGGCAATTGGGAAATGTCTATAGTCTTGGCAGTGATCTTCTAAAATTCAATCGTGGAGAGCAGTCATGCTTTAAGAGATGTTATGTAGGCCTATATATCTGTGTATAGCTCGGAGGGAAAAGTCTCCAATTTATTAGTGTCATTTATTGGTTAGAGTTTTAGAGTTCAACTGAACCCATATGTCTTGATTTTGCATTTCCTGCTCCTGTATTTCGCTTGATTGCATCTCGAATCTTGTTGTCGCATTCATTGTATTAAATTGAGAAATCTTCGTGTTTAACGTGAGGGAAGTATTGCTGAGTTGACGATGATAGTTGTGTGGATTATAATATTACAATGGCAACGACATTATTTGAGGTACTAGGTTGTGGTTGCGGGAGTTCTTCATTTTATCTTTTTGGTATGCTTTCCATATCTGTTAACTGTTTTGCTTCGGCTCCGTGGGAAGATGCTGCCTCCATGTGTTTGCTATTCATAGGGATCATAAAATAGAATAAATCAGTCGAAGGAACGGAATGTGCACAGTTGCATCTCCCATATTATTAGACACAAGTGCCTATCTGAAAACTAAAATGTTTATGAAATATATATTACAATATGCTAAAGACAATCTTACAGAGGCAGTCATGTTAATAGGTAAGAGATCAACTACCTTTATAGCGCATGTCTTTGTGTATGCTGATAGAACATTGAGTTCCCTGAAAATATAAAATTTACCAAATTACAGCTACATTGGATGGAAGTCAAGACTGTGTGAAATCCTATTGTCAAATTATGTTAAACCGGACTGGGAGGGCTTTCCCATTTTTGTGTGCCCGCCCACCAGCTAAGTCAAAGTAAACTCCCCTTCATGGGGGGCGGGTGGGGGAATTAAACAAATAGGAAAGCCCTCCTGGAGCCCAGCTTAACTATTTGACTGTAATTTCATAGTTCTTAGATGCTGACCTTTAGCTCATAAACTTCTATTGAAATGGTTTTGTCTGTCCGTCTGTCCGATTATCTGTTGGTCGTGCGCTACAGGTCACAGTTTTGACCTGATCTTTTTCATATAATTTTTAAACGCTTACAAAAGCGCCCGAGCTATGCTTTGTAGTTTTTTGCTGTAATATTTTTTCCGCAGTTAGCAGTTGAATAAAGCAATTTTTAATATTTTTCAACTTTATTTCTCTTAAACAAAAACCGCCTTTGAAATAACATTCGCATGCATACTTATCTTCATTTTTATGTAGGTACTTTGTGCGTTTTGCTTTTCCAGTATTTTGCACATGGAAAAATCTCATTTTACATTACCCGCCACGAACGGTGTAGATGTTGAGCATCTATTTAAATAGTTTATTGAGCTCAAGTATCTCTTGACATAGTCATGTCCGTCCGACTGTCTGTCCGTCGATATGTCTGTCTGTTGGTAATGCTTCATAGGTCCCAGTTTTTAACTGATTTTCTTCTAGCAACTACCTGAACCACCGAAGCTTGACACAACATCTCCAAAGAGATTAAACACCCCCCTAGATAGAGGTTTCTCACAAATGCAAAGGCAGGGCACACAGTCAGAAAGTGAATTGGTGTATCATCCTACTCGCCAATCCAACACCCGAATCCTCCAACTGTAAACACTCCAAGCCCCATGCCCTGTTACTAGCCCAATCAACCATCTTAATTAATCTCTAGGATATTGTACCCATGACGCATTACCGTACAAAGGAGCCAAAATCAAGTGCTTGCCCTGTCTACAGATGCTTAATCCTGTTTATTGTATTTCATGTTCACGTCTAGCCCACCGCGCAATAGCACAGTGAACAGCAAGGAAAGTAACTACAACAGTTGGCCTAGGACCAAACTGTCTAGCGCAACTTCCATCACGCAAGGTCTTTGCTAGCTTTTCCGGCTCCTCATTACACTTAAATATCAATTGCGCAGGGATCTACATTACCACTACCTCCAACCCCTCATCCACAGTGAGAGGTAGACACTATTTCGATCAAGCCAAGCGTTTGCATCCGGCCAAGAAAACATGCGCCCTGCTTTCTATCTACTAAGAGTGTAGCATCCAGGTCAAGTGCATGTTTAGTACAACACCTAAGTATCCAACTGTCAGCTAGATCTCGGGGCTCACTCCCCTGTATCAAACAGGATGAAGACAAACCCTGGTATTCCTAGTCAACATGATCAACTCATTCTTCTTCGCATTAAGGTTTAATCACCATTTTACAAACCAGTCTATGATAATATCTAAACCATCAGTAACTTGATGCGTTTAAAAGCAAAGCACCTTGCCACTTTAAAGCAACTGTCTGTATCACGCATACCCCTGTAATGTAGTTGATGCTGCGCTTAGTCAAAGCCTAGTTTTAGGACCATCATTACCCAAATTCCACAACAGACGTAATATAACCTTACCTTAAGGACACCGCCTCTTCACCCTTTGTTCCGTAGAACAACCAACAATTTCAGACACCACCTGTATAAGTCTAAAAATAGACAAACCGTAAGACAGACCGACCAACCGACAGAAAAACGAAATGACAGACAAAAAGACCGTGAGACAGACAGACAGACAGACACGCAGGCCAACAGACAGACCGACATACTATTAGACAGACCAACAGACCGACAGACAGACAGACAGAAGACAAAAAGACAGACAGACAGACCGACCGCCAGACAGACAAACCGGAAGACAGACACACAGACAGACATACAGACTGACAGACCGACAGACAAACCAGCAAACCGACAGACCGACAGAAAAAAAACAGACCGCCAGACGCAACGACAACCAGACCAACAGACCAACAAAAAGACAGACAGAAATACAAACCGACAGACAGACAGACCGACAGACTGACAGACTGACAGACAATCAGACAGACAGACAGACTGACCGACCGACAGACTGACAGAAAATCAGACAGACAGACAGGCCGAGAGACAGACTGACATACTATT